>JAQFXU010005788.1:0-11140 GCA_034693705.1 Spatulosminthurus flaviceps | reverse complement strand
CTCTTTCCTCACAATGTTATTAGACGGGGTAAAAAATCCAGTCAAGATTAAAATTTGCAGGTGGCATTATTTGTTGTAATAACTTTTGAGCTATTAAATCTGACAAGGGTAATCAGAGTTGTGGTATGGTTTGTAAAAAACTCCAACGACTACATAACGACTCTTCCCGCGCATCATAGTACTACATACTATATAGGAAGCGTAATATGGGGAATTCTATGAACAAATATGTACAAAATTATATAATATCTACAAGAATTATGTAAGTGAGCCTCTAGGCCAACTCTTCCCTCCTAAATATCTAATTACCATTGCATTGTGTATAGTAGTTCCTGCAATAAAATTTCCTACAATCCATACAACTTTGGTCAGACCCCAAAAGTAATGCCGTAGAAATTAAAAGTGATTTTATAAAGGACCCTATATAGAATATGGTAATTAAATGCAAGTATAATAATTTTCATTTGAAGATACTACAAAGAAAAAATATCTTTTACACGGAATTTACGAAACGCGCTACACTGTATGAATCTACATAAAAAATCCATAGAAATTTAGATAAGTAATTAAAACATGAAATAAAATTATAATGACAATCACATTATGCAATTTTACATATGAATAAAAAGGAAGCCCCAACATATGTTTTGATTAGCTATCTGTGTACCACTGTGCAATTAATTTGTGACATTAGGGATACGGTATATAGGTATTTGAATGCAATATGTGCAAAGAAAGACATAGACACATGCTTCTGACAAATTACATGAACTTGATACTACACGCATATTTAACTAACTAGCCCATTACTATCTTGTATATTACCTCCTTCACAATAGCTTCTTCCTGATTCATATGATTTCCAGTGTTGTTTTTCTATATACACGTATACAGTAAAGCTTGAACATGTTTGGGAGTGGAGCGAGATTGTCCTGTTGATGTGCCACAAATTATGTCTTGAGATAAAAGTATATGCACGTACGTATATAGACAATTCTGATTTACTAGATTTAATAATGACAGCTTGTATATATATAGAGGAGATACATGTACGGCTTATGTAGCTTGAGCATTTGTAGGTACGTAACTAATATTTGACTATGCGAGCTAAAGTTCCTGTCACTGATGCTCAAGATGTAGGGTGTGGGCCGTGCTGATAATTAATCTCACTCGCTCTCCCTGTCATATTACATAATATTGGAAGAGGAAGAAAGGATCTTGCAACGTGTGTCTTTCCTTTAGCCATACTGTAACAGTGTACATGATCTAAAATGATAATTTACCATCAATGCTCATATGTAACTATTTAGCAATCCACCAAACATTGACAAATCCACAAGCGAAGCACGTCGAATTATTTCTGTGACGCTCCCCTCCAAACTTTGTTCCTAAGAAGTCCCTTGTTTTTTTAACAGGAGTTTTGTCTTCCTACAAGAATGCATTTTAATATTAAAATTATTACTAAATTAGCAACCAAAAGAGGAATTGAAGCGAAAGAATATGGGGGAGTGTTTTTTATTCAAATTTAATAATACTTACCCGGAACTGCCATTAGAAATCAATGACCTTTGTAAAAAACAACTTGTCAAATGAATCCGGATTCCTTTTGATGAAATGTCTTGTCTTTACATAAATAGGCGTGACGTAAATAGCAATATATATGTATGATTTAAGTAGCTGCAGTTTCTGGATCAGAGCCCGGAGGCTATTCCTGAGAAAGGTGCTCTTGCTAACGAAGCTATGCAAAAAACTTAATCAAACATGATTTCGTGCGGTTCAATGATTGTGAGGGTGGAGGAGGGAAGGAATATATGACTGGATAATATCCTGTTATTGGTTTTTTCCCCCTGTTGATACTTCAATTTACAATAGTTATCAAGATATTATATTGTATGGAAATTTGTTCACCCTCTGAGATTTTTTTATTTTGCAAAAATATTACAGAGCTCTAATGCTTTAATTCCATATATGTATGCATTTATGACATGCACTTTTAGTACTTTTGGCTTTGGCTGTGTGTACGGTTAAACGATTGTTTTTTATGCATTTTAGCTGTACATAAAAGCTCTTGGTTCTAAGAACCTCCAGAACCGTAGATGATGTTTTATGTTTCTGTTTGTTATTACCATACCATGCTATTTATAATCATGTTTTTTAGGGTTACATCATCCGCTATACTATAAAGATAGGCTATTTGAAATTACAATTAGCTCTATTATGATAATGTTGTATAAGGTTGAAGGAGCTTTTTAAGCTCTGAAAGAATGAGACAAACAGATATTTTTTTACAGGCTAAAAGCTTACTAGCACTAAAAAATTAATCACAGTGTATAGCTTTGTTGTATGTATAGTAGCTACTTATATTAAAACCTATTAGAAATTATGTGGTTACAAGAGCTGTTGTTAACTGTGCAAGGTAAAAAAGAAAATGACTTGGATTTTACCTAACCTTTTTTTTTTAATAATATTGAATTAATACACCGCTCTGGTTTCCCGTTGAGAAATCTAAATTGCTATGTTGCAAATCACTCATCATTGTCAATATAGATACTTATGTCATGTGTGTGTGTACAGTACGAGCTGAGAGTTGAGTGAGCTTTCGGAATGTAATTTGTTTAAAAAGAGCCATGGATTTTTTAAGTGAAGGTAAAAGGGAGCATGGACTTTACATGCCAAAAGATTATGCTCTTATTGTTAGTACATATAGTTACTTAAGCCTATACATGAATATTCCCGTTAAAATTCTTGAGGCAATGAGGCTCTGCAAAGTAAACATGAGCATGTAGTTTCTCAATAGTATAGCACATGACACTGACATGAGATTCTCATAAAAATAGTTTCAATACTAATCCTTGTCAGTACAAATTACTTATTTGGTTTTTGGGCTCGTGTGAAAGATCATGCTGTTAAAGCTTATTTAAGCCTCTTAAAAAATTGCCCTAAGAATGCATTATTATTACAGCTTCTGTAAAAGTAGTCAAGTTCTCGAAGGTATTGAAGAAAAAAATGTCCCTATATAATATTTTGCCCTTAAAAAAGAGGAGGATTAGTGATTTTTGAAAGGGGATTAAAGAGGAAGAAAGGGAATATACGTGAGAGGATAGAGGTATCCTTCATTTCATGCTAATGCATAGTTGTTGCATGCACGAGACTCCCATTTAAAGTAAAAAGGAGCAGACAGGAGAGAGACGGTTCGGGAGAATAATAATTAGAAGGAATTCAAATTAAAACAAACAATTAAAACAACTTGTGCCTTCATGTCATTAGAATGAGTCCAAGGCTTTGAAGAATATTTACAATCTAAATTTTTTTGAATGTATCTCTCTCTCTATACTTTGAGAGCTACTACTACTTTGAATTATCTATGGTCTTATGGTATGTATACAAAAACATAGGTAGCTATTGTACATTGTACTGTCGGTGAATTATGCAGCTCATACACTTCTGGCACGGACCTCACATTAATTTCAAGTTTGATTAATAAAACGTTCTATACCTGAATTTTGAAATGCATATTATAAAAATGTATACACTTAGAAAAATTAGACGGTAGGGAACAAGTTTACAGATTAAATTTCCATTTGAAATTATGATTACTCTACTACAAAATAATAACAATGATAATTATTGTAAAAGACTTACTTTTTTGGGAAATCCCGATGAGTTGGGTATGATGAAGATGGAAAAAAATGAAATGAATATTGAATTCACGAGAGCTGATTGAGGGAAGGTCTGAAAAAATTGCTCCTGTTCCTTCTCCAGCGTAAAAATTAGGACTGATTTGTAGAGTACAAGGTATATAGCTAATTGAGGTTAAGCAAGAGAGGAGGAAATTTACATGAGAAAAATAAATTACAATGAACGTTTTAAAACGTTTCGTAAGGTTCCTCTCATCCTGGGGCATTTGGGCATCGCTTAGGAAAGTGAAGGTTGTTTTTTAGAAGGAAATATAACAAGGAATGGTAAAATGGTAAGTAATAAGTACAAAGGAAGAGATGGAGAGATGGAGATAGGAAAAAAATAATCTAATTTACCAATTATATGTCCTCTGTATGAAAAAATGAATGATTGTTATTTGTGGTGGAGATAAATCTTCAAATTGATTCTCATTAGTTACCTTTTCCGCATTGATAGAACTCTACAAGTGTATTGAAGAATGTGGAGGTTTAAGAGGTAGGGCGAGCATGGAGTGACTAATCAAATGATGACATGTGTACACACTCCTCGCCATACGCTACACCATACGCTACACTACGGTACACCTATGCCTGCCTGCAGAGCTGCTAAACGTAGCCATCCATGCGTATCTCTATGAAAGCTATTAAGTAATAGTCAATTAATTGGAAGTAAATAAAAAGAATTTAAGGACGGCTTTGATTACATATTGAGTAGTAATAGACCACTTGGCCATAAACTTGAGCTGTGTATAATAACTTTCCCCTCCAGAGTTTATAGAGTAACTTGTACAGTGCAGTGGGAAGAAGCAAGGAAGTAACTCTGTGTGTGCTCACATATTTTTTGTCATAATTTATTGCTTACAGGAAGTCAGTGAAGCATAACAAAAAAAACGTATCGTTTGTACTACACGGCATAGACCTAGTTTATTATTTGATTCTATGTCAATTATCTTCTGTGGGTAGTTATATCGGAAGGAACTAGCTACTCCTGAACTTGCTCATACAACTAACTCTCTTTCAGCTAACATAGGAAAGAGCAAAGTACAATGAGTATGTAGCTTGAAGGTAAATTACCTTAGCATGTATGTAGAGCATGGATCCAAGGAGAGGACTCCCAAGCCCAAAATAATGACAAGGAAGGAAGTAGTTCAAGAAATCCACAGGATAGTGAATAATAACAAGGTATCATATGAGTTTATCTGCACTAATCATAGTTTCGCACTTGGTATTTTTATCTGCTAGCTATATACTATACTCCTGTAGCTTTATATATATTATAAGGTATACAATGTATAAAGTATTCGACATGATGGTCCCTATGTCTTTTGAATGTGATTTGTATATTATAGTGAGTTATAGTATAGTGTAGGATCCTTGAAAATCATTTCTGAGTCAGATATGTTAACCACAGGACTCTTGCTATTGCTATGCGCCACTCTCCTATGTACGAAGCATGGGAATGACACATTGAAAATTCTGGTTACTTGGAACGTCTTGTGTATATATCTACCTAAGCGTATTATGAGAGACTACGTCTGCATTATTTCTTTAACTAACTAGTTATTTAATTTTGCTATACCTATGGAGAGCTACTATTATAGCTATACTTTAGCATGGGCATAGGCTACACAGGTTAAGATAATGCAGTTGCATTATTTTCTGTACGGTACAGGCTCTAACTAGTATATGTACTCAAGTAATAAAAGTGTATGTATACGTTTTGTATATGGGATTTAATATACAACGTAACTTTTACCATTAAAGGTATGGTTGTAGCTTTGAAATAATTCACATGTTAAATGGCTGGCAACTGCATTAGCGCCTATGGAAACCTATGATTAAGCATGGTACTGTATACCTATGTGAGTGGTATGTATTTTAATGGAGATCCCTCTGGGAGACTTTATATTAGTCTCTTATTGGTATGTATAGTTTAGAGAAGATTGGCTTCATTTAGCAATTGAGATGTATGTATACATATAAATAATGGTATAAGAATGAATGGATAATTCTCTATGCTGACTAACCGTTTGACTATGCACGTATAAGTACGGATAGAATTACGTGCTGAAGGTGTCCATAGGTGTATGTAACTATTTATACATATACATCTATTATGTGTGTACTTTATTGTAAGGATAGGAACGTCCACACACACACGTATGCGTCCTGATATATATTATATAAAGTATTTGTATTGATATGCATACAGGTAAATGTGTATGAGCAAGAGGAATAAAGTGTACATGGTAAGGGGTAAAGTAAAAGGGGTTTATACAAAACAAGTCCTTGAAGGTTTTATGTACCTATTTGGAAGGTCAAAATATTTTTGGGATGTAAGGTACGCAATCTTAAGGTGTATGACTACATTTATTATTACAAGTATCCATACAGCACTTCTACTGTTAGCTTTATATATTTTGCTGTTAACCACTACCGCTTATTTTTTTTATTCTTATCCGTATTAAATATCTCTCTCTCTCCCTAAAAATTCTGCATATCTTATTCACACTGTTCCAACTCTCATCCTCTTATTCATACCCAATATAATAATGTCCCGACCTTTACATCCCAAAGTCCATGGTGTCTTCCAGCACTCCTGACAGCTTTCTTCTTATTCACCGGAAACCAAGCAGAGTGACCAGACACTCTAAATATCGTCTCTCATAATATCTTGCTCATTGGTGCGTCTCTCTCTTAAATATTTAATAATTCAATTGGTGTTATTATTATTGTTAGTGTGACTTGGTGTTTGTTGTTATTGATTTTTGTTCATAAAACGGAAATTTCCTCCATGTATACACATGTACAAAAGGAAACAACAAAAATAAGAATAAAAGTGAAAAGTTTGTAACCTTACTCTGCAATAAGAGTGTGGAAGCCTGGGATAAACAAACGTTTGAAAAATTCTTTTTTCATTTTATTTCCATTTTAGGAGGACAGTCGTGCTACGGGGTTGAATAATGAAAGGGTGGTTTGATGCTTTTCGGACGGAGGGAGGACCTACTTTATACAGTTATAGTAATCGAACCCCAGTCACCGGTGACCTCCCTACCATCACCATTTATGTCATCTTTTTCACCCTCTTCCTCGCTTTTCTTATCATTTTCCCTGGAGTTCGGAAAGAGGTAAGACAAATAATTAATTATTTTTCCTCCATGTAATTTTGTTTCACAATTATTGTAGGCTAAACGATATTTAATGACTGGAAAAAAACGTCATTTAAAGGGAAGTTAGTTCATAAAGGATGTATCATTTATTATTATATAATTATGTAAAAGAAAGAGAATATTCAATTTAGAATTAAGTAAGACCGGATAGGCACTCCACGTGTAATTGATTGCATAGGGAAAAGGTGGGAAGCTGGTTCAAAGGTTTGAGCGCTAGAGCTACTTCAAATATATATATATAGACAAATTTCTGTGAGAGAATTCACTATATAGATAATATTCTGGTTGCAATTTTTATTTTACACAATGTATACTTGTATATGTATTTATTACCTAATCTAATAAATGTAATGAGAAATATTTCTATTCCGGTTTTTCCTATAGAGTTTACATATCCACAGTATCCACAGATATAACTATATAAAAATGAGATTTCCCATGTAGAACTTTATACATAAGAAAGATTTTGTATATAATTGTTGTTGTAGAGAAAGAGGAGGAGGAGGTCTCGATGTTGAAACAAGGTTTGGCCACTCCAAGTGCTAGCATGTGGTTTCCCTTTATTTAGCATGAGGAGAAGGAATATTTATTATATAATGGAATTGTAAAGCAACATAAAATTTAATTGAATGAACGAAATCTTTGAAGTTAGTCAAGGAACAAGTAAATAGCTTGGATTACCATAAAATCCATGTATACACTTACACACACACACACACATTAGAAATATTGTACATAGAAAAATTCATAGTGAATGTCTATAAGTCGACGGGTTTAACCTTAGCTTATAAATTCCAAAGTATATATATAGATAATTAGGAAGTATATGTATGAACGCCCCTGCAATATAAATACAATATAGTATGTTGTTTTTCATGGAAATCTAGCTTGATTTTCTAAGGATTCTCTCAATGAGAATCACCTTTAACGGGTGTTACTTATCAATGACAGAATAGGGGAAGGAAGTGCCTTTATATTGGCGGAAATGACTTTTCCTTGTAAACAGAGTTTTAAACAGTTTTAAATTTACATTGTAAGTTATATTACATTTGTAGCATATAGGAATCTACTATATAGCTAAACGACAGGAATAATTTGTCAGATCCTTTTCCACCTTGTTAACTTATACACAAGAAGAGTTCTTTTGAAATGTAAGTTTTGGACTGAATAGAGATTGAAATTTTGTGGTTTCTTGGAGGGATATGCGAATTTTATTTTAGAAAGGTGTTGTATTTTTTGGCAGTATACATTAAAAAACATATAATTTACCTTTAACATGTACTACTTACTATTTTAAAAATTATTTTTCCTTCTGTATGTATTTCTTTACACCGGTTTATTTCATGTATTTAATATAAGGGAAACGGTTGCTATTGTGGAAGCAGTTAGTATTCAATTGGGAAATCCGGAACGAGATTCCGTAATTGGGAAAATAAAAAATGTGAAAGATAGTAATAAAATTCAAGACGCATAAATATGAGTGAAATATAACCAGATTATTGATTGCTAAAAATATTATTTTTAAAGGAAGTAGTACACACGTAAGTAAAAAAAAAAAAGGATCCATTACAGGGAAGTGAGTTGATTTAAAAGTAGTATGAAAATTCAGGTACTGTTCTTTACGGGAATTTCTGTAGGTCGAGCACATGATAATAATAATTGTTGTTGTTAGGTGAGTTCCTCTCTCTCTCTCACTACTATTATAATACTAAAGCAATGAGGATAAATCATATGTTACACAATGATTTGTAGAATTACATATTATATACGTCCGCACATTTTTTTATTACATATGTAAAATGATTATGTCTAGGAACAGTTGTGTTGATTCTCTGTTGATGTCATGTTTTTATATATTACGTGTATAAGAAGAGTAGAGATGATGATTCTAACGTTATATATTTGCATGCTCGTCTGCCCGTCGTTTGAGAGACTTACTGTGTATGATGTGTGTGTAATATACGTGACATGAGAAGTAGGAAAAAAAACTTTCGCTTTTTTTTCTCTCTCTCTCCCTATATTAAATATATATTTGCGGCAGTAGAACATGTCCATTATCCATTGCTATTATTATTAAAGGAGTATAGTGTAATGTGTGTAGAGAAAATAAAAGTTTATTTTCCTGTCATATATTTATATTTTTGTACAGGTGGGAGAATGATTTGAATGGATTTTTACTACGAGACACACACACACACAAACACACGCTACATAAGACACATTACATAAAAGTGATTTGCTGTCATTAATATTGATGTATAAAAAAGAGGAGGCTTCTCAAATGTAGGAAATGCTATTCTCATGGTAAATTTTCAGGAATCCCTTTTAATAATGACGCGGTATAGGCATCAGAGCAAGAGGAAAAAAGGGTTATTTTTATTTATATGTATATTATGTGAGAATAACGTTACTAATTTTTTGATTTTTTTTCTCTTACAGAGATTCACAACATTCACTACCGTCACTCTAAGTCTTTTTGTTGGAGCTGTCATTCTTGGTAAGTATATATACGTAGTAACGTGTAGTTTAGATGTGGTTATGAAAATTAAAATATAATTATTAACTTGTTGTAAGGCTCTTGTCGTAAGGAAGCTTGTATTTACTTTTAATGTTAAAAATTTCCTACAGATAATTTTTTTTGGGAGGTTAGTCAGAAAAATATTTAAATACTAATTACTATACCATTACATTACGTGTCTACGTTCTCCTCCACACGTATACGTTTTGCCTACACGTTGTGTATTTTCTTATGAGAAGAAAAAAGCCTTTGGAAATGAATACCCGGAAATAGGATTTGTAATCATGAGGCAAGGTTATAAGGAGAGTGAAACCGGAAGATAAATCAATTATCTGCATTCTTTTTTAGTCATGTGTGTATCCATAGATGAAGTATATGAAGCGTATACTATGCAATATGATATTATATTTTCTATATCTATTTAGTAGTCACTCATTCACTCACTCAGAGAGTCAGTTGTTTTGGTGTGTATGTAAAATAATATTATATATATGCGCTTGTATAAACTTGTGTACAGAGAATATGACAAGAGATTCTTATTGTAAAAGTTTTGAACAATATATATTTATATATTGTATGACCTCACGTGAATTCAAATCAAGGACGATACTTTCGCATTGAGTGTGTGTGTGTGTGTGTAAATATACAGAGAATTTTCCAAAGAGATTTTCTCAAAAGCCTACGTTATTTTTCCCCTTCACGTATACACACACACACACACAGTTTCAAACCTTTACATTTTCCTACACACATATACACTTTTATTCTTTGATAAAGATGTGAAGTAAATTTTGACTGTATTTAATCAGGGGTTGAGTAATAATAATTTTCAAAAGAACTTTCAAAGTTAGGGCTATTGCTATTGCTGGTATATGTACAATTAATAGGGTATATGTGTGAATGATATTGATTATGTAGAGACGGTAATGATGGTTAAATAGTATGTAAAATTAACAATGAATAATGATTTTTTTCCTTGCTCGCTTGCATTGCTTGTTGATGAAATGACAAGCGATCTTTGACTTCCAGGTAGATAAATTCTATGTAAAGAGCGTGGAGCGTCAGTATTGATACAACGTTTTTTACCTCACATTCTTGCTAATGCAATCAATGAGCGGATATGCAAGTGTAGGTATACAGGGTGTGATGTATCCTCTAAGCTTCTTATGGCTTTCGCATTACGATTAGTAAGAGTAAGAGTGTTGAAAAGAATTTACGTAACCAATAATAATAATGTAATGAGTTGAGTCAGATAAAATGCCAAGTTCAAAGGATTTTTCTATTACATGAAATATCTTATTACATGAGAGATGGGATTAATTTGCTTCAGTCATCTTTTGAATGAGGATGTATGGAAAAATGTGTAATAGAAGGCCTTGAAGAGGAAAAGAAAAAGAAGAAGAGGAGATCGTGAAGACATAATAAGTTACACTGTGACTTTATCCAGATCTAATCGCATGATTAATCCTTATACATAGAAGCTTGTTATATTATATTATCTGAGAGTCAGTTTGAAAAAGGAATTGGATTCTATTTTTTTCCTTCATATCCTTTTTGTGTAATTATTATTTCTATTCTATACGAGAATGTGTGACTCGTGCATGTATTGAAGCAAACAAAAGGTTTAGGATTGTAAGATTAGAGTTAGTTAAAATAAGAGTAGATGTACATATGGAGGATTTGAGGGTTATGATATAATAATAATATAATACAGAAAGGATAGATGGAAAGGAAAAGTTTGTTAATTGTTGCATGCCTAAAAAATTAGGTCTGAA
>JAQFXU010005787.1:0-11141 GCA_034693705.1 Spatulosminthurus flaviceps | reverse complement strand
GGAAGGTATCCTAGCTAGATTATGGCAGTCGAAGAGAGCTCACAATACGTGTGCTCTCCTCGGCTGCCAACGCAAGATATATAAAGTTAATAACTCACTGAACTGTCATGTCCATGAAATGTAGCTTCGCCTTCGCCATGCTTATATGATCAAGGAATTTCTTAGAGCTTTACAACTAAAATGTTATACCTTTAGGTTTGTAAGTATTGTATGTATAATTAATTTTACCATTTTTCCAGCTTTGGAAAAATAAAATGTCCTCAGTCTTCCGTGTTGGCCAGATTTTCAACCAATAATGAGGTAACCTCAACTCTTTCGTTTTTTAACTATCGATTTTTGTAGCTGTACCTACATTATAACTTTTTGTTCTTGAACGACAAATATTCGTGCTTAACCTCCTAACTATAGTTGCGGGAGATTTAAATCTATACTTGTGCATAGTTCCGAATACATATGTACTTACTCATTCGCTTACAATAAGAGTTTTGTACCTTGTTTAATTGTGAATGCAATAATTTTATTTCCCTGGTTTAATGTTCGGATTAATAATATTATTTCCAATGCTTGGACTAATTAGTAATTTCCGACCGAATTATACATGTATGCGTTTAAATAATTTATTTTTAATTGTCTTATGGGATTTGGAATCTTGCAGTTACAGCTTCGGGTACAACAATCTCCGGACAAATGTTGTCTCCCCGTCGAAATCTCGTAACCCAATTCATTGGTCAAAGCCCTTGATCATGCCGAAGCTCGCAGTCCAGCCTCTAGGGTAATTCCTCTTGATTCTGTCCAAAAATTCTTCGTACAAGCTTGTACCGCTCCCAATCTGTCAATGAAATGTTGTTGTTGAAATATCTTTCAATGTCCAAGAGGGACAAATTCCGGATAAATGTTCATATCCCTAGAGCGAACAATAATCCCATCCCGAGCAAAACTCTAAAGTTGCCGAAAAATATTTCATTTCCCGAAATATACCTCTTCCCACCAACAACATCCAGTAGTTTTGCTCCAACTGTTCTCTTGTATAACCAGTGTTGTGTCGTCCCGGTCTCCTAATCCTTGGCGCTTCCTCAGTAATCAGCCTTAGCCATGGCAAGAATTTGGGAAATTCCCTTAACAGGTGAAATTTTTAAAACACATGCTATAGCCCAAATTTTGATTTATCATGCTTTCGTGCATAATGAATTGGTGAATGGTAAAATTGTTAGCAGTAAATGACTAATGTTATATGCATACCTGTGAGATTCACAAATTCGTGGTACCATGATTTTAGAACTAAATCCAGTGCTGGGTGCAATGATAACTAATTATGAATCCCGGTGTGCTTTTTCCCACAGCCAAAATCAAAGGGTTTAAGAAATAAATCCTATCAAGTAAAGTTAAGTTGGTGCCTTAGCAGTACCAACCTTGGCGTGCTCCCGAAACAGAGTAAGGTGAGAATAAAAATAAAGCTTCCCATTAATTTGCATAATATAGTTACGAATACCAATTAAGCATTTATTCAAAGTGACCTGTGCTTGACTATGGCAAAGTACATTATTTTACTTGCTCACAGGAGTTTCGGGGTACCCCTACCTTTCAATTACAGGTAGATGAACTAATACCTTAACTGTCAAAAAATTAAGCTGACAATTTCCAATGCTATTTTAGCTTCGACAATTTTCCAAGTATAATCCTTTAAGCTCACTATTGTTTTATTTATAGGATGCAGCTACCGACCACTCCTAGTATAAAGCTTCTAAAATCCAGGAACTAATACCTTCAAACTGTAAAGGTGAGTAAAGAATTAACCTTTCTAACTTTGAATGTTAGATTATTGGTATGAGTGTTGAAATAATCAATGCCGTTGCCGATGCTGGCTATACTAAACGGTGGATGTGACTGCTGTTCCTATGCCTGCCTAGAAAAAGTGCAAGTTTACTGTTCACCTTAATGCTGCAGTTTTGGATGTAAACAAAAAACCTTTTCCGTTCACTCACCACCAGCTGTTTACAAAATAGACACGTAAGTACTTAGTGATGTTTATGTTGCCGGCCCTGGTATGCTAACCAATGCAGTAGCCGTATGCAGAAAATTCCTACTGTGAATAATTTTATTTTCAATACCGTATATTTAGCTTAATACTCCCTTCCTCTGACTTCTCGAAGTTCCCTGGATGGTGACCTCAGCTCTCCAGCGCAAATGATAATCTCTCTGGTAAACGTGCTCCAAACTCAGTGGACCCAAGGCTCCTTAGGCTTAATCCAACAATTACACAGGTAAGTTCTTTCCTTATCTCCGATAATGCACAGTGAACAATGTTCAATTTTAATAAGTGAGTTCCTTCACTATACTAAGTACCATGTGCTATTTTTAACTTTGAACTTTATGAACTGTAGATAACAGTGGAACTATCGACTGCTGTTTCCTTAGCTGGTGAGAAAAATTTCCACAAATTTTCCGCACAATTTTAATGTTCCGAAAATGCTTTCCGAAACTGACGCAACTATTTTCCGAAAAAATGAAATGATCCGCACGATGAAGTAACGATTCCTATCCTTGTACAGATATCCCTCCTTGAAAAAATTTTGCAATCCGATTCCTAAGTCCTGCTGCACCGAAAAAACACAACAGGCTCACTACAACAAAACCAGCACAAACTCCCTGGTTGCACGATACCCCGCACCTCAACCAATGAAGGGTGATCTCAGATGAAAGCTGATGTTATGCTTGGCTTTAGCCACCGTATATGAGATGTCCGAATGCCAAAGGACAGGACGTAAACGGATGGCGTATATGAGAGAGTAGAGTTTATTGTCAGACTCTATTGGAGGTAGGAACACGACTGATGAGCTATGGACAAAGTCCAGAGCTCTAACCTCTTACAATAGCCTTAGGCCCTCTAGCCTTAGCTCATACCTTGTGACACCCTCACACCTTCTTGACCAGTGTATGGTTTTCTATTATAGAAATTTTTCATAAATAAAGTTAAAGAAAAACTTGATTAGTAAATTTCTCGTCCATTTTTCCCAAGAGTTTTTGAGGTGCTCGAAAATTTTAACAAATAAGACAATTCTTTTATTCTACTCTTTCCCAATTTTCTGCTCATTATATAGCATTTACCAACATTTTCACCCCCAGTTTTATTCATGTTGGATTTGCGTTGCTTAAAAATTAAGGTAGTCCAAAGTCAATGCTTTACACGGCTAAAAGCAATAGGGGATTACAACTTATGAATGCAGAATGGGAAGTATTTTTGCAGCATTATAATATATGCTTGGCTCGAATAAAATCTGAGGACGAATACATTCCATATGTTAGAGATTGTGAGAAGGAGATGGAGGAGTGTAGAAATGCATTGGGCATAGTAGATACGGAAATAGAGGAATGGAAAAATAAGAAAAAGAAGGAAAAGCTTACGAAATTGATGCGAGACAAGTTAAGGGGACAGCAATATGCAGATTGGTGCAGTAAAAGTCATCTTGGGGCTGGTGTGGAGTTATATCAGGAAAGCAAGTATGGTAACAAAAGAATCTTAAAAATGGCCTAATAAATTCTGAGTTGTTAGCAGCAATGAAAATGCCAACAAACGTGTTCCCAGTAAGAAGTCTTCCAGGCGGAAGCCAAGATGATACCCTATGCAGACATAATGGCTGTTATAGGAGAGAAACCCTCCCTCATATTCTTGGCGGCTTTTAAAAGGGCGAATGACTAAGAAACAATCGTTATAATGAAGTGAGATCAATAATTGCAAATTATTTAAGAAGGGATCAAAGGTGGTTATATCATTGATCCTACAATAAGATGGGAAGAAGGTCCGGAGCAACCACTGATGGTCGACTTGGAGAAAAAAGAAATTTATGAACCATGCATAGCTTTCTTCTTAGAAAAATATCAATTGAATAATATTACAGTGATAGGATTGATGCTAGGAGCAAGAGGAACTATTCCAACGTTTTTTGAAAATTTCAGAATGGATCTACGCCTACCTAAATCTCTAGTTGATGACATAAAAGTGGCCATAATTCGAGGAAGTTATAGGATTGTAATACATGGGAACAAATTAACGGTTGGCTTACAATTTAATCTTATCAAGTTTAGACGCCACTCAATGAATTTTCTTCAAGTACAAAGAGTAATGTAATGATGGAGGTATAGCCTAGGCCAGTGTGGATGTACCCGCCTGGAAAAGTAAGTTGGAAGAAGGCTCGTCAGGCAGAGGAATCGATTATTAATGTTTGCTGTTTTAGCTAAATGGTGCAAACCATTTTCCCTCGCCCCAGCAAATTTGAGAGCATTTCAATTTTTATAGGGAAAATTGAGCATTGAATTGACACTAAATTTATTCATTTTAAAAATCCTTTATTTATTTTCCACAGAACGACTTTTTATGAGTGAAACAATAATGTACATATAATAAGAGGATAATTTCAGAAAATTCAAAAATTTCCAAACAAATCTCTAAATTTTGAAAAATACTAAACGGAGGGTTTTTACATGCCTGTTGAAGCATAGAAGTTTGTAATGCCTCACTCTATCATGAAATTTATTTTCTTTGCTTTCATTCAACCTGCGAGCACCTGGCGAGTGCCTGGCCAAAAGACTAAGGCGGCGTCCATATATTACGTCATCAGTTTAGGGGGAGGGTGGGTTCAGGACTCAGGACTTTAGAAAGTTGATGACGAGGGGGCGTGGGGGGTTATAGCGAGTGATGACGAATCAAAAGATTTTTATTCTTTCAAAACATTTATTAGCGAAAAATTGTGGTATAGCAAACAAAAAAATTCATTCAACAATATTTAGTGGGTGGTGTTTGGACTGGTTTTGACTTTCATTCTAATTTAAGAGCGCATGAAAGTAAATAAGTACACATTTTGACATGGTTTTGGGCTCATGTCAACTAAAACTAGAGCTTTGGTTCCATCGGAGCCCCTTTTTAATAACAATTGAACCTGCTAATATAAATATTGCCATTAATATAAAATGGTGCTCTGCTGAATCTTTGGTTTTAGTTGTCACAAATATTCTACGTTAATTAAATTATTTAACCTCGTTATTGATGGGAAAATTCCTAAAAACTTTATCATAATGTATTTATTTCTTCCGTTCCCGTTTTTCCTTGTACAAGATTCCACATGATGATAAAAAGGGATCAATTCAGTGAGGGAATATAAATGAAAATGTGTAATCGGCGTAAACCTTTAAGAAAAATATAAAATTCCAAAACTTGCTGGCACATGAGATTTTATAAATTCTCGAAATATTGTTTTTTTAAATATTACTACAATAATTTAAGCTCCAAGCAATTTTGAGTGACCTCAACTAGAGAAATTAAATGGGAATGAAGGTTTTTAAATTTGATTTCCCGATTGTTTTCTCCGCGGTTTTATTATTAAATTAATCTCACAGGGGAATTAATTTTACTGTGAGAGGCAAACGCCGTTTAGAATCTTCGCCCAGAGCGGTTATTGCTATTTTAGAAGTCCCAAAGTGTAGGTAATATGAATTGGTAGTTGTGCTAAGGTTTAATTAGTACATCACCCAATTTTTAAAGTTTTGCGATAAAATTTGTTTGAAAATAAAAATTTAAATACAAGTTCTTGAATTTGTATTATTAATGAATGTAAGATTATTCAATTCGAGAAAATTGGGGGAAAATGTGTACGTATTTATTGTCACATATTATTTACGTTATTGTCAAGTCACTGAACGGTAAAAGCGGTCAAATTTTTCAGGTTCAAAACAACCAGTCTTCCAATCGCCACGAGTAGATCTTATTTTGAAAAAGTTCTGTGAACGGCATCGAAATATTACAAAATTCATGTTTCTAAGGGAGAAAGGCTTGTATGGAATTAGTTTTAGTTTGGTAAATCATATTTTTCCCCGCTTGCAACATATTTTCTCATTTTCCGCTCACGTATTTGTTAGAACAGAGCAATTTTTTAAATTAATTTTAATTTATTGAAAAAAATTCCCAAATTATTCGGTTAGGTTGACCCTAATTTTCAGGGGTACACTACATCTTTTTGGGGAAATTTTTAAAGGATTTACTCCAATTTCCAGACATACATATGTGAGATTGTATGCATCGTATTGAGCAGAAAAACAAAGGCGATTAGGAAAACATTGGAATAAACATTGGCTTAAAATTATCACGGGAGTAAAAATCTGGGGCTCTGAGATATTCTATTAAAATTCTTTATTCTTTATTTATTTCTTATTCCAACCGCGGATTTTCGTAGTCTTTTCACATGTTCTGGCAGTTGTCAATTAATATTGTTCCACATGCACCTGTACTGCTGCATTAAATTAATTTTTACATGCAAATTACTAATTACATCTAGGTTAAAAAGTTTCAAACTAATGAATGGCGTCAAAGTATCACAAGGTTTACAAGTTTTGAGGTGAAACAGATGGGAGAGTCATTTGCGAATTTATATTCAGGGCTTGAAAAATCCAAATTCAAAATTTCAATTAGAACCTATTTTTTTGGCTGGTTATTCAATTCCACATAATTTAAATATTCTTGTACGAATGATTCAAATGGTAAAAATGATGCACATAGTAAATGGAGTAGGAGGATAAAAAAAATTCAAGATTAAAAAATTCAAAAATTCAAATCATGGGATTTCTCAAATCAACTTAATTTTTCACCCAAAATCCAAGTATTGAGCTAAATATATTAGAAATTTTATTTTTAATCAGCATTATCAGATATATCATTTTGTAAAATTTCAATGCCTTATCTCTATCATTGCGCTTAAAGCTGGGCCCTACACGTACATTTGCTTACAATATAATTAAATGGGAGAGATCCTTTCCAGCACCCTCTTGTGTTAAGAAGTGTATGGGAGCAGGGCAAAAATAAAAATCAAAACAAGTCCAAAAAATGATGTAGATTTTCATTAGGGAGCTAAGTAATTCATCCTTTGAATTTATCATGGATAAAAATGTGGACAAACTCGCCCTGCTTTATCTCCGTTTAAATCCATGTGAAAGTTGCTAATTGCAAGGTCCGTTAAAACCCAAGGTGTCAAAATTCGTGAAAACAACTTTTCATACAGGTATGTTAGCACACAAGGTTTGGAAAAATTAACTTCAACCAGTCCAATTCCACGATTCAAACTTCAGTTCCACGGAAGTTATAACTGTCTTCTTTATCGTAGCTACCACCGCGCATATGCTGACTCGTGACTGCATAAGGTGTTCTTAATTTTTGGGTGCATCATTTTACGTAAAAATCTCGCAAGAGTTGAAACGCATAAGGAACGAAATCTAGTTTGCGTTATGTTTGCGTTTATCCTTGGGAACAAGGATAAACGATCAAAGGGCACGTCTGGATTTCCACTAAAACATGATGCTACCGCGCTGGGTGCCTTCTTACCCTCATTACCCTAGCGTTTCTTTCACGTTACTTTAAAGTAACATTGCTCATGTTACTAACGTTCCCATAAATCCACCATGGGTTGACGTTACAATAATTGGATATGTTCATTGGGTTTTTTCGAATTGTTATTTTCCCGGAAAACCGAAAGTCGAATTTTTGGAAAACTAAGGATAGGCTCCCGTGTTAAAATTGGCTCGAAAGCTTAAGTTTAAAATTTCAACTCATTCCCATGCTCCATTGCCACTTTCATAACGACAAATTCCAAAGGGGGGGCACACGTAGACATTTTTTCATTATTTTTCCCAAACCTTACCAAGTACCCCCAACAAGAAAAAAAATGTGTTGGTCAGTTTCCTTGCCATCGAGCAAAGTCGCGATTGGTCGTAGCAATACGAGCTCTTGTAATACAATTTTTTAAAAAAAGGGGGGTTTCTATCTCGGATATTTTGTCACACAAAAGCTCCAAATCCTTTTGCCTTATCTGTCAATACAATATGGTTAATTTTGAAATTCTTATTAAATTACAAATACTCCATACAAAATTTAGAATGCTCGTTCAATTTTGACGCCACCTATAGAGAATTCGTATATGCCAATTGCACCATCAGACATGCAGATTTGTTAAAAACATGCACTGTGAAATAATATATACATACAATATGTACATATGTACATATGTACAATATGTACATCACACGAATCATAGTTCAGCTGTAAAAAATGTCAAGTTCCATAAATCATATCCAAATATTATTAATGAGCAGTGAAGATTTCAGCAGAGGAATAAATAACGTTTTAATGATTACATCCGAAAAATGTGCTTTTAGTACGCGTAAAAAGATCAATGCCTCCCGGATTTAATTTTCCACAAAGTAATCAGCTAGTACAACGGGCATCGAACCTAAGCAATAAAGCAAACGTCAAACTTCTTTAACGCATGGTGTAAATATGTATGTAAAATTGTCATTTGAGATCAAAAAATTTGCGAATAAAACGTAACCGACAATTTCAGATTTCCAGGGAACATTTTTTTCTCTTATTATGGGATCTTTGTTTGACAACATTTTTGAGTGGATTTTTTGGATAAAATCTCTCAGGATTTACTTTATAAAGGAACAGCTTTCGGTGAAAAAATATACAAAATATCCTAAGGAAGAAGGCACTCATACTGAATGCATATCTCTCTTTGACTCAACTAGGCAAACAATCCAAGTGGCGTCAAACCAATCCAAAATTTTTTAATATGCTTTTGGATATGCCAATCCAAATGGCAGTCGTAGGCACATATGGAAGAAAGAGAGATGCAAAAATAGAAATTGTGCCAACTCCTTTTGACATGTTCCATGAGCGCGCCCTATGCTGCTAGAACAACAGTAACGACTCAACCTGTCATTTCTAACTGCAACCACGAATAAGGATTATGTAAACGGCGATGAACTTTGGCAGCAAACTACATTTTAATTGTTATTGAATCAGAAGCCATACATGATGAAATTTTGGGAATTTGATTTTGGTTTCCATGCTGTAAATTTTCTGGTTCCATATTATCCTAAACCCATGGAATTTTATCTATACAAAATAACGTTCTTCCAACGCCCAACATATCTTTTATCATTTACCAAAAAATACTGACTGGCTCTTGATTCCATCAAATGGCTTTATTTATGTGGTAGCTTCTACCATCTTCCGAGTAGTGATATTTTTATTCGTTTTTTGCCAAATGTCATTCAATTTTGAATTACGACAAGATATCGAGAGCGGTAGACCTGTAGCACACTTAAGCCCTATCTGTGACAAAAGTCAATAAACGGTGTCAAAATAAGACAAACTAGCAAGGCCATCTAAACTTGGTCAGACGAGAGTGAACCAATCAATAATCAAATTATCAAATCAAGTCAAGGATAAAAAGAGAAAGTGACGGGAACTTTTTTAAATCTTCAAATACCATTTGCCAGTAACAAATACTTGTTGAAAACTGGCTGAAAAGCTATCCGGATTTAATTTAGAAACAGATTTATTCCCATGGATTTTTTAGAATCTGTTTGATTGAGAATTTGTCTGAACTGCTCAAGTTACTTGAGGTTACTCTTCGGTAAACGTCGTATTTCTTAAAAGTGTGTGTATTTTGGGGGATGTTTTGAAAAACAGGATTTCCTTCTCTTCTAAATTTTCATGTGTTTTGTGTGTTTACCAGTTTTAAATACATTTTCCTAAATACTGAGCTTGGACGCCAATGATTTAAATGAAATCCACACCCCAGCTTCATTCTTTGAAAAGTATTGAGGAATGGAGCTATGGCATTTTAGAAAGAATGTGTTCAAGTTAGATCAATATAAAACATCGATTAGAGACTCATGAATTCTGGTTACTACTACAAATTACAAAACCATTACCGTGACCATTATGAAGCATTTACAAATTCCAGAAGGAAATTAAATTTAAAAAAAAATACACATCCAAATTTTCTAGCTTCAAAATAAAGGTTGACCTGACATTTTCTCTTTTGAAGGTTTGAAAGCAAATGTAGTCAAAGGGTTTACAGACTTTACAATGGGTTAAAAGTTAATATCGTCAGGTTTAGACGCCACCCTAAGAATACTCTGGTAGTTCTTATATCGATTAGACAAAAGTTAGCGAATTGGGATGTTATTGTTATTGCTCAAAGTTTACAGCAGAGTAAAGTTTGACGAGGCTCGTCAGGCCCAGGAACGGGTTCCAATTTCGTTCGAATTGTCATTTTTAATGTCTATGCTGTTTAAGCTAAAACTTACAAAAACTATTTCCATTTCCCCCAGCCAATGCGACGACGATTTCAATTTTTATAGTGAAATCCCTTTTCTGGATTTGGACGAGGAAGCGCTTTTACGGGAGGATTTAAAATAAGAATCTATTACTATCCAGACCTGCCCTTGTCTTTCCTTTAAGGGAGTACCAATTTTTATGTTTTATTTAAAATTATTTTGTGTGTTAAAGTTCAACACCAGTTATGATTTTGAACCCCGCAAATTGCGCAGATCTCGGAAGACGCAGTACATTCAGCCTTCCTCTCCCCTGGGGCAGCTAAATGTTAAACCGCAAAATCCGAAGAGTGTCCAAACAAGGGATAAGTTTTTTAGTCATTCGAAAAAAAATTTTTCCTTAGTTACTTTTAAAAAATTTCAAAACATATACACATGGGAACATTATAGGATCGTTGTTTGCAAATATTAGTGTATGGATTTTTTGGGGTACACATAACGTTTACGGCGCCTATATCTATCATATTTCTGTACTCGGAGTTATTATGTTCAAGACAAGTTTTACACGCCTTGTAACCAATAAAAAATACAGGATTTTCCATCCAGCTGGAATTTTGTCGCACCAAAGCTCAAAATTCTTTTTGTCATTGAAAGCTGGAAATAATTTATAAATCCATCAATTTTCTCCTTGTCGTAGCTTTATTTGTTAAATTAGTGGCAATTTTATTGCTTATATTCAAAAGGATATTTTAAGAATTGATTATTTCCTCCCGAGCCCTTCCCCCACTACTTTTCATGTCACAGTTTAACGCCGACAAAAGTCTATTGTTGTAAGGAACCGCTCACCTTTCGAATGGGTCGATAACAATAAATGTAATCGGAAAGAATACGGAACTAGGGTGTTGACCCCGGTATGTAGATTCATTCGCCGCAGGCCAAAAACAAATTAAATTACAGCCTTCCCGATGGGAAATTTTCCTGCGCCTGCATAGTTATGCATAATTAATTGGCATAAATTATGTACAAATTGCAAA
>JAQFXU010005786.1:0-11145 GCA_034693705.1 Spatulosminthurus flaviceps | reverse complement strand
GTCATTGGGATATGTTACTTCAAAATCTCTACCCGTGAATTGTGCACAAATTAGAAAAGGATTTTTTAGGGAAATTCAGGTAATTTGTATAATTACTTGGCTGAATATGAGTTTAACATTTTCTTATGCATTTTTAACGATTTCATTAAATCTTGGATCTTTTTCTTTTAGGGTGAAGCTGACAATGAGGAATACTAACAAATAATTCACAATTCAACTTCTCGAAACTTCCCAACGTTACTGACGACATCTGCAACCCGTTTGGCTTCCTATCACAACTGGAGATTGCTGAAACTTTGAAAGTAACTGCGGGAACAAATGTGAAGAACAGAAGAACCAACCTGTCCTTTTCGGTATTTTGCTCTTATTGAGATCGGCTAAATCCCCGAATTAGGGAGGTGATTTAATTTGAATGTGTTAACAGTACGAATTTGAGTGTAATTTACGCCGCGTATGTATGAAATATAATTGTTTGCTGGCGTGTTCTATACTGTTTTGTAGTAGAGTTGTAGATATTTTTTAAGGATTTTAAAAGGTAAGCTGTTTGATAGAATTGAGTACAATAAGAATATCTTGTCGCTTGTAGAGAATAGTACCGAGAGATGATTGTAAAGTTAAATTAGTTGACAATTTCATTAAATTGACCTTAATTCTTTAAATTAGCAATTAGGAAATGCAATTTATTGTTGAAATAATGTTCTGTTTTTAGCGCATCTGATCCTATCATGGCGAATGAAGAGCAAATAACTGAGATTGAAGTTCTAATGTCGATCTACGATGGAGACCCATGTTTCAATAAAATTAGTGATAGTACCTTCCAATACAGGGTAAGATTATATAGACCTGGATGTACAGGGCATGCTTTAAGGAAGACGTTTAAAGATTTTGTTAGATGGGAAGGGATTCGTTATGGAAGAAGAATTGATATTAATAATAGTTGTGATTATAATGTTTTGATCACAATTATAGTATGGCGAGGAAGGAGAAAAAACAGCGTGCCTCTTAGAGATGCAATGGCCACCGGAGTACCCAGAAGTTGTGCCAACCTTTAACTTTAATGCTTTCTATAACAATCATTTGTAAGTTTAGGAGAATTGGTCGGTGAGCAGTTGAAGATGTTTCGCTGTCATAAATTGATGTTCTAATTGGATTCCGCGAATATGTTAATAGGTCTTCGGCGACGAAAACAGCTCTATTGAAAGCTTTGAATGAGCAGGCTGTACAAAATTTGGGTGATCCACAAGGTTATACGATTTTCGAATGGGCCAGAGAATCCTTAGTAGATTTGATGAATAAACTTCCGAATGAACCTCCCGTACCGCTGTCTCTCCATTTAGATTCTGGTGATGAGGAAAGAAATGACGGTCAAGAGAACACAGCTAGAGTAAGTCGTAGTGTGATTTTGTGGTAAATATATTTGATATTGAAAATATTGAGATACGTAACTGTAGCTACATGAAACAAGGGAAAAGTAATGCTCTGCTATTCTTTACTAATTCAGTTTTGAAGGTAGCTTTGGTTTATTTATTTGCCGTAAGCGTAGATAAAAGCTGCACTTAGCTGGTAAAAAGGTAGGCGTAGGTAAGAGCTGTAAACCCACAAACCACAACAAATATTGCAAAAAATGTATGAAAATTATTTAAACCTTACAACAAAATTTTAATAATTAGAAAGCAGAATCGGATGCTGTAGTTATAATCACAAAGCTACAGACCGTGAGAAAATCATTTTTAATTTAGAAAAATCTCTTCTTAACTATCTAGCATGAATCCTCCGAGGGTAAATCCAAAGTAAAGAAAGAGCAGTTGACGAAAAGCCAAAAACGGAGAGAGTGGAATCGACTAGATAATAAAGGTGAGAAACCTCGTGGCTACGACTGGGTTGACGTGATAAGACATTTATCTCAAACTGGCTATCAAGCCCTACCCGAGACTTTACCAACCACAAATCCAGCTGCTCGAGCTGCCGAAAAGGAGGATAGCGATTAAGATTCAAGTCCACAAAACTCATTAAAACAAGGAAATTGACGCTACTTTTTGAAATACTGAATGAATTTATATTTAAATCGTTGCAGATATATTAATAAAATTTACTCATGTTTGCTATTCTGACATTTGGTAACCATCTCTTCATTTCCTAATAGTATAATTTTTTACTTTGAGAATTTTATCGGTTGTGCTTCACCTTGAATCATGTGTGAAACGCATTGTCGAGAGTGGTTTATTATTAAAACATTAGTTACTACTAGACGGCAAAAATACCGAACTATAGTAAATTCCCGCATTTCATGATTTCCAAAAAATCTCTCCGTCTACAGATGTAATACGTACACCACATACCGGGCTGGCCAGATTGTCCAGCCCATAGATTTAAGGTTAGAGAGCCCACATTCCGCATTGCTTTCACATGTGTGTGCGCCGCCGTGGCGTAGCGGGATGCTATGCTTCCTTTTGACATTTATTCTTGGTATAGTTAGTTATGTAGCCTCTTTATGCGTTCTGGGGCTTGCTCTCGCTCACGGTTTCACAATTCACACTTATTTTCACAGCTCAACTAAAACATACGTGTGTGCTATCGGTATGCGTATAGATATCCATACGTATATGATAAACTTCAGGTGCGTCTACTTGCAAACATACGTCGGTCGGACATGACATTTATATTTGTCAGTGTGGGTATAGTCTATATAGTGCAGTGAAATATGTGGATGATGGAGTGATTTTTAGTGGGGAAATGCAGTTATGCATAACCTTTGCTGATCTTGTGAGTCCTTGAGTGCTTAATATTATTGCTGCAATAGCTCATATTTTCAGTTCAATCCCACTGATACTGAAGAGCTCGAAGATTAAAATTTTGTTGTCAATTGTGTTGGAAAATATTCTTGATAGAAAAAATAGCTAGTTTTTGTGATTGAAGAATAAACAACGTGAATGTGTATAGATCTTATGGCAATTATTTTGATGTAGGAAACAGCAGTTAATTTTCCCGGCCTAACCACAGACTGGGTGTCTAGAAAAAAAACAACTTTTGTTAATTTTGCTCTCCTGAAATTGTTTAAGACTTATTTATTAAATGCTCGGCTTGGTTGTTGACCATAAGTGTTGAATTTGTGAGACATTGAAATTATTGTTTTAGCGTTGTTAGTGGTGAGTTAGCTAAATCTGACTGAAGAGATCTTGGGCCTGGAAATAAAAATTGTGAATTCCAAGGACTTTTAGAACATACTGAATTCCGTTGAAGAAGATTTAAATGCAAAAAAATAGCATTGGTTCTGTCCTGGTTGTGTGGTAAATTATACAGAAAGTAAATTGGTTGGGCTGGGAAATTGTGGTCATTTTTCAGTATTGAAAATATAATTAAAATAACGAATTCGATATAGTTTTGTCGTACCAAAATGGTTTCGACAACCAACAAAGTGGTTTCGTATTTCTATGATCCAGACGTGGGGAATTTTCATTATGGTAAGCTGATTTTTTTCATTATGCTTGGTTTTTACACAATCGTTATTTGGGGGAAATTCTTCTTGAAATTAATGTTGAATGGTGAATGTTTTTGATTAATTTTTGGTTTCATTGTAGGGCCGGGACATCCGATGAAACCGCACAGATTAGCAGTGACACACAGTTTAGTTTTAAATTATGGCCTGTACAAGAAAATGCAGCTGTATAGACCTTACAGAGCGAGTTCTCATGATATGTGTAGATTTCATGCGGAAGATTACATAGAATTTTTACAGCGTGTAACACCTCAAAATATACAGGGGTTTACTAAAAGTCTTAGTGTTTTCAACGTTGGAGATGATTGGTGAGTGAATCAATGTATTTTATTGTATAACAGGAGTTGCCCTTTTAAGAGATACCGTATTAATTTATGTAGCGGATTTGAAACAGTGAGGTCAACTATTTTACTTGTATTTACACAGTCCTGTTTTTGATGGTTTGTTCGATTTTTGCTCGATGTACACCGGAGCCTCATTGGAAGGCTCAGTTAAGTTGAACAATGAATGCTGCGATATTGCAATTAATTGGTCCGGTGGTCTTCATCACGCTAAGAAAACGGAGGCTTCTGGATTCTGTTATGTCAATGACATCGTCATTGCAATTTTGGAAATGCTTAAGTAAGAACCGGTTGATACGTATATTTGTATCTATAAGTTTGTTGAATTATGAGAATTACCTAACTTGTTTTAATAGGTATCATCCGAGAGTATTGTATATTGATATTGACATTCATCACGGTGATGGTGTACAAGAAGCATTTTATTTAACTGATCGAGTTATGACCGTCTCGTTTCATAAATACGGGAATTACTTCTTTCCTGGAACAGGTACTCACATTCATTCAAATACAGTAATTATTCAACGATTACCCCCGCAAATTTGCTAAATCTTTTGAGAAATTAAAACATGTCACTGAAATTGATTTCAGGGGATATGTATGAAATTGGAGCGGAAAACGGCAGATACTATTCTCTAAATGTTCCCTTAAAAGAAGGAATAGACGACCAGAGCTATGTACAAATTTTTAAACCTGTAATTCAGGTAAGATGTATTATTAAAAGGATTTTGGGCTAGAACCTTTCATTAAAAAATATAGTAGAATGAGTTCTCATCGTCGATCATGTTTGCCCGTCTAGAGTGTAATGGAGTTTTACCGTCCAACAGCGATTGTGCTACAATGTGGAGCGGACTCTTTAGCCAACGACAGGCTCGGATGCTTTAGTTTGAGTACGAAAGGACATGGGTAGGTATTTGATATACTTTCTGCTGGGCTGATTTTATTCTCTACTAACATTAAGTACTTCGAATTACGTAACTGTATTTGTATAGGGAATGTGTAAAATTCGTGAAGGAGTTGAACGTTCCATTGTTGGTTCTTGGAGGAGGTGGTTATACGGTCAGAAATGTGGCTCGCTGCTGGACATATGAAACGTCTTTGTTGGTCGAAGAACAGATCAGTAATGAATTACCTTACACTGGTAAGAATTCTTAATTTTCATTCTTCTTTTATTTACTATTGTAATACAGTAGCTAGTAAGAGTGGGCATAAAGAAATACGTACAATTAGCTACAAGTTTTTTATAATCATTATTTAGAGTACTTTGAATACTTCGCTCCTGACTTCACTTTGCATCCGGAGGTGGTAACACGACAAGAAAATGCAAACTCGAAACAATATTTGGAACTGATTGTTAAACACGTGTGTGATAATTTGAAAATGCTGCAACACGCACCAAGGTAAATCTTGTTTTTCCAAGAAGCGTTTAAGTGGTTTAAGTAGTATGTTTTAATCGTTTCTTTTGCACTAGTGTTCAGATGCAAGATGTTCCTCCTGATGCCCTGAGTTTGGATAACATCGACGAGTTCAATCCAGACGAAAGGTTAAATCCTGTAGAAGAAGATAAACGAATAGACCAACCAAACGAATTTTATGATGGCGATAAAGACCAGGATCAAGATGCAGAAATGGCGGAGCCTTAAAAATT
The DNA here is from genome assembly GCA_034693705.1 of Spatulosminthurus flaviceps. Lineage (NCBI taxonomy): Eukaryota > Metazoa > Arthropoda > Collembola > Symphypleona > Sminthuridae > Spatulosminthurus > Spatulosminthurus flaviceps. The sequence continues at coordinate 5,660 of JAQFXU010005786.1, read as the reverse complement.
TGTTTGATTAATTGTAGATGGGTGTATATAACCCATATTGGTTAATGGTAGCGATTACAGATCTAGAATCTAGAACTTGTTTTGGATTTTGTTGCTAGCTTTTTGTTTCTTGTTATGTTTACTTATATCTTGTAAAGTGTGATTAATTTCGAATTTGATAATTTTGTAATAAGTATGTTTTTCACCGAGGAAGTCCATGCCCCCATGAAGTCTCTTTTTAACAGAACGTAAATGAATATATGAATATATGTTAGCTAGTTAGGAGTTACTCACTGTTTTATTTTCCCCGAAAACTGTATCCGTTATACCGTTTGTAATATGACCATCTTACAATTTGATAAACGGACAAGAGAAGTACAGTTTTTAAGTTTAGTTTGTAACTGTTCACCAGTCAATCATGGATAGAAAACTATTTTTTTGACTAATAAATATTGCATACCGATACATTAATTTGTTTGCGAAAATATGAAAATCTTTTGTTACTAATTTCAGCAGCCTTAATATCACAAACTAGACACAAGAGCATACATACACATTCTGCCAAGCCTTAGAATTAGTCACGATGATTGTACAAAACAATCTGAAACACGATTAAACATACATACATTAAGACTCGAGCCTTGCATTTAGAACAATATTGAACATGAAAACCACTTCATGATGGACTAGGTAAACAAACGAATAATGGTCAAAACACATGCAAATTTCGTAGCATTATACAGAAAACGTGGGAAAATTTTAGAACTTAATCAAGCTATACGGGATCAGTCGAGGGTTCAGAATCCTCAGAGTCTGAGTCAAACAATTTTGGAGTTGCAAGGATTCTTGGAGCTGCGCTCAGGGCTTGCTTATCATGTACAGCACTACCCTTACACTCCCAAACAAGTAACATATGTTCTTTTGCTACACTAAATATTCTATTAAATACAGGGTCATATTTTACATCAGTTATTTGAGACATGTGTCCTTTCAACTGGTGTAATAACAAGTTATTGTCAACATCAATTAAGTACATGCTATTCTTTCTAGGGACGATTGCTACTGTCGGAGTTGTTTCCGTGACGGCCATACTGGTGAGATTAGGATTGTATAGAATCTTCCCAGGTACACGAGATTCTTTGAGACATTTTCCCGAGTCTGTGCACCATTTCTTAACAACGCCATCAATGCTGTGAGAATATAGATACCGACTATCCAGACTATACTCCATATAAGAGACACTCCTACTATGAGCGTATTTTGAATCATTTTTCTTTCCTTTAAAATTAAAAAAAAAAGACAAAACAATAAAACATAATAGCTTTATTCAGCCGATTAATGCCATTTACGTGATAATAAGTAATAATTTGTACTTACTCGAATGTTTGGCATTTGATGCACCTTCCGCAACATACGATTTCAGAACTTGGCTCCAATTGCGACCATCGTACTCGTAAATGTAGCTATCACCGGAAGCCGACTTGCTTACAACGCTTGCTGCTAAGACAGTTGGGGATCTTCTACTTACGGTGAAATGTGTAAAATGATCCGCGTTTGTTGGCAACGTAAGGGTTTGCACAAATGCACCCACTTTCAAATCGTACATCCGAATTTCGTTTTTTCCTGACATTCCTACAGTACAGAAGTAGACATAATATAAATATAAACAACACTAACAATGTAAAAATAATATTGCCATTCTATACAAAAACCTCTGATTTTCATTTGATAAGAATCTGCATACCAATGACTGCTGCAGAATTCCATGGATGATGAGCATACAAGCTGAATGGCCACCCAAATTTACTTTGAGATGCGGTATTAACACAGTCTATGGGTTCATCGGAGTCAGAGTTTGCATCTACAACGAAAATCAGCATGATCACCCTCCAAAATTCGATAATTTAATCCGACACATTTCATTTAAATACACCATCAATAAATTCTTACCAAAAAATTTAAGTATTCCACAAGATAATGTAGAAAACATTCCTGGATTCGTGGGAAACCATTTCACATCCAATGGGCTAGGGCAGGGCTTATCTAAAAAAACATCACAATAACAATCAACACCTCATCAAAACTGCTAATTATACTGTATTTATGGCCAGAAAAAGCTCAATCACAAACTTACTCCGATAAGCTTTAACTAAATTTATTTCGCCATCACAGTTCACAGATTTGTTCATTCGTGCGAGATCATAGATTACCACTCTTCCATCTTCTTCTCCCCCCAGTAAGCTATTCCAAAAAAAATAATGATTACTTACAGTAAATCAAATTCCATTCCAAAATATCAAATTCAAGTTAAGTATCTTGACATGAAAACTTATTACTTCTAGACAGCTCATACATAACAAAAATGTACTATACATATGTACTATTATATTTCCTCACTATGTTCCGGTCGAATCAATTGCAACTGAACACAAGGATCCCTCCAAGTCAAAAGACTGAAATAATTCCATACCGGCTACTCTTCTGAAAGCCAATTCATTCTTGAATGTCGTAGGACTCATTTCCCCCGTAAATACCTTGTTAAAAGATTTTAGCATCCTGCTCTCACCCACCTGCACACAAATTTAAATTAAATATCATCATCAAAAACCCTTGTCATTCCACTTAATAATATACAACAACGCATATGCAAAAATTATTTAAATATATATATAATAAGCAAAGTAATACATTCGTAAAATCGCATTTTTATGTAACTTACTTCGCAAAAACTTAAGCTGTTTCAAATTATGCGGAAGTCCAATAAGATTCCAACAGTTAAAGTCTTTACTGTCTGAGACTGGGGGTCAATTAGATTTGATTATTAATGCCCTCTTATTAGCGGTTCCAGATTTGTAGCGTACTACGTAATCAACCCAATCACCCCAACAGGTACTCCCATTTTTTATACAGCAAAGTAGAGTACAGTATTAGAGTTAATGATGATGTTTTCACAAAATAACAGCCTAAAAGAAAGTATTTTACAAGTAGACACACAACACTTTGTAAACGTTATTAACTACTATGACGACCACGACCCTCCTTGGTTCCGTGAAATAACAACTTCAAACTTGGATCTGAATCTCAATTGGATTTTCCTGGTAAATCGTTCGGATGTTGAAAAGCTTGATAATTATTATTTAAATCTTCAGCTCTTCCGCATAAAGATCCTAAACCTAAATCTGTTTACATAAAACGTGCGAGTCTGCGACGTGACTATAGGGGTATACTAAAAGGTTGAAATTCTTTTATTAAGCTTTAATATTTATGTATTAACACACTCGTCTTCACATTTTATAAGTGAAGTAGCTATAATTTGCAACTGTGTGAGCGTGAAGTTAGCAAGCAATCGAACTGGTGGCTGCGTGTTGGCCGGCAATCTACATAGGTGAAACTACTTCATAGCTAAATTGTAAAAGCTAAGGGTGAAATAAAGCTAGCCGATAGAGCAAACAAGATATGGACTTGTTAGAACAGGAGTTGCGAGCTCTGAAGCCTGACAATGAGAGATTTTCACTTCAGGCACATAATTCTGAAGGAAATAGCCTTTTCAGATGGAATAATTTTTTTTTAAATTATAATTTCATGAATGCGGTGCATTTTGTTTGAAGCTGTTGGAAATAAGAATGATGAGACTTCTATGGGTTGAATTTTTGGAAATAATTTATGACCGTACTGAAATATATAGAGTAAATAAGAAATAAATGAGTAGTAACGAAGGGACTTCAGCTTGCAGAAGAGGTTTTTATGGAATTAAAATTGGAATCCGGTGTGTTTGAATTTTTTTTGCCGTCTTCTACGTGTATGGTTAGTTCAACGGTATCATCCGAATCGAAGCTGAATCGTTTTGGCCGGACTTTGTTTTTCTTTACATGTCGCCGACAGCGTGCCAGGGAAGAGAAAAATGCAATTAGGCTGGCCATAATGCAGAAGAGGAGCAGAAACTGAGGAAGAGAATATTTTTTGCGTTATTTCTTCCACTTAACTGGCTTAGCTTTAGGCAAGGTTTCGTGACATATATTTTATGGATGATGATGAGAACGTTTGGCTGTATATTCGCGGAGAAAGTACAAACAAAAGCGTTGTCGGCATACCCGGTGCCACCATAGCGTAGACTCATGTCGTAGCTTTCTTAATTAAGAACAAATACAAGTTGCAAGGGAAAAATGAACCTTTATCTTATTGTTACCATATGTTCACAGCTAGTTCTGTACTGTAGTGTAAATAGGAAGCGAAAATCGTGGTATAGAGAGGCGAGAGAAAGGCTTAACAATACGATATTATGTAAAGTTATCTTTCCATTTGTTAGAGAAAACTTAAGAAAGACTGAGGAGAAAGAGAGAAAGTTATTGAAATGAACGGATGGAAAATTCCCTTACGACAATCCTATCTTTAAGCCAACCAGACTGGCAAACGTGCAGGGTCTCCAAGCAATCTCGGGTCCGAAGAAATAAATGTTTAGATCTTGTGTAATACTCAGGATCTATGTCTTGGTCTGGACAGTCTTTGCATGTGAACTTGTAACAAGCCTTGGAACCCATGTATCCCATATTTTCTCGAGAGTAGATGACGGTTGAGGTGAGGATAAGGCTAAAAGCCGCCGCGTGAATGACTGAACCAAGAGAATTCACAGCGATTGACTGAAATAATTTTTGAAAAAAAACTTTAACACAGTTAACTTCGAACTTGTTTGACTCGTGTTTACTAAAGGGGAAAATTGCTCACGATATAAATATTTGGCATAATTCGTTTCCACGATAGATAAATCATTGAGGAAATGAAGTAGAGAAGAAATGAAAATCCTGATATTGCTAGGAAGTATGTTTCATAAGGTAGGTCCCGTTTTTTTGCTAAGAATATTTTATCGTAATCCCGTTGGCTGGGGATCAAAAACGATCCATTCATTTCGTATATTTTACATTTCTGCAAGTCGGAAAGTTTGGGTCGTTCGTTTGGATTATCCTTCATAAAATTCCACAGAAAATCATTAACCCAAGCAGGTATTTCCATCGCAATGGCGAAGCATAGTAGCAGCTGTAAATTTAAATAAATTAGTCATAGGTATCAAAATTAAATTTCCTATATTCTTTTCTATGTTCAACGCACCAATATACACGCTTGACTGATTAAGACGGTCGCACTGAGCCTCATGGTTCGGTTTAACTCATAAATGTCGATTGAATTTATAGTCGAAGTCAAAACTCCGCTGAGTTCATTTGGATTATGTATAGGTAGTAATATTAATTATTGTCTAAAATAAAGCCCGTGAAATTTAGTCGATCCAAATAAAAAAATATTATCCATTTTAAATGCTGCATAAAACACTGCAAAAAATTATTTCCAAGTAAGTACTGAATCCAAATCTTTTTATCACAGACAAATAAATTAATATGAAAGCAACAACTGGTAAGCTATATAGTAAGCTTTTGAATCTTAGTCATCTTAGACGTTTTCTTTGCGCAAAATGATCAACAATCAACACGAAAGTTTTTCTTCTTTCTTCGTAACTTGACGTGTTTGGCTCTTTAATGCAACTGTGATGAGAGAGGAGTAATTCTGACTAATTAACTAATAATCAAGCTTGAAACATTTTTTATATGGTCATAATTTTTTATTATCTAGTCCATTATATTTTTCTTTTGAGAAGAAACGTACACACTTTTAGCATTTAACAGTTTAACACC
>JAQFXU010005785.1:0-11146 GCA_034693705.1 Spatulosminthurus flaviceps | reverse complement strand
CAATCTTGTAAAAATGATTCATTTAAGTAACGTTAGATCCAATCTTTTAAAAATAATTTATTTAATTAAGGTTAGGTCCAATCTTTTAAAAATGATTTATTTAATTAAGGTTAGGTTCCAATCGTATAAAACTGATTCATTTAATTAAGGTTAGGTTAGGTTTCAATCTTATAAAAATGATTCATTTAATTATGTTTAGGTTAGGTTCCAATCTTTTAAAACTGGTTCATTAATTAAGGTTAGGTTTCGTGATCAATATTGCCTTTACTAATTATTAGAGCAAAAATAATTATTGTCGATTGGGATATTCGTCAAAAGTTACAAAATTATTCACTATTCAATGCAGAGTTAATTATCGGAATGCAACATATCATCAACCGCCGAATTTGCAATTACGTACTTGTGAAAGTGAGCTAGAATTCTACGAGAGTGATTACTTTTGCTATGGATACAACCATACAACATCTTTTGATGCTAATAGAATGCAGTGCCTTGAAATGAATAAATTGTTGTCATGACTCGGTTAGTATTTACTATATGCGAGGGATTATTTCCGCTATTCGAGGGATTGTCTCCGGAGGGATTGTTTCCCGAGGGGTTATTTCCCGAGGGATTGTGTCGGAGGGATTGTATCCTAGGACCGTGGAAAATGTCAGGAAAATACATCCTTCTCTCCTACACTAATTTGATTAATATATTGAAAGGCATTAAAGTATTCATGAATAATAAGAAGGAGAGGGAATGAAAACCATACAAATGACACCTTTTCTACACAATAGTCAGGAATAAGAGAAAGCCATTTGTTACTTTAACCCAGAAACTGCACACAAAAATAGTAAATTGCACGTAGTAAGTTTTGACGTGAGAACTTCCCCCTTTATTAATTCCTTCTCTTCTATTGTGAAACATGTATTTATTTATATTTTGTTCCGAAATAAATTACTGAGTTCATTAAAATTCGGAGGCTAATAATAATAATAATTAAATAAATGATATTTAAATAAAAGATTGATTCTGAGAATTTTACTTTACTAATCAATGTGAATATTATTGTAAGGTGAATATATGTATATAGAATAAAACGGACGGGTACCGTTTCTAAATGAAAATAAATAATTATGTACATGCATAAAGATAAATTTTTATTTCATTTGATGAACTCATTTTAATTTTTAGATATGTGGTTTGAATATTAACAAATTTTCTTTGTTCTGAATGTTCAAAGAATAGGTAGAACCCAAGAGAATTGTACCCGAGAATAATTTTGTATATATTAGATGTCCGGTTCTGCAAGAGGAGATGGGTTGAAATCGATGCCTCTCTTCCTCCTTTCGTACCATCGGCAGCATCTCTTGAAACGACGGGTCCCACAATGACGAATGCAAGTATGATGACAAAAGAAGCAATCCATTGGAAGAATCGAGACGGATGATTCAGTTCCGGGCCCTGCAACTTCCAAAGATGGGCCGAGATGGACAATTTCCCCCTCAGCTAGCTTTAGACCCAGGTAAATTAGCAAAACTGTCAAAAAGAGTTTGTCAAAAAATCAACTTTTTTCACATTAAACCTTTTTTTTCGGGGTCGGATTTGTTTGCAATTTTTAAAATGGCTTTTGATAATTTTATGAAAAAAACTAAATTCCTAAATTTTTTCTTTAATTTCCCATGGAAATTTTAGGAAATTTTTTTTAAAAATTGAATTTTATTGTTTCATTAACTTACCGGATAAAATTAAATGTCGATGCGAAATCATGGTCTCGTTATGTGTGCAGTTATGTTTGAAGAAACGAATTGACTCAGAAATCTTATAGAAACAGTCGTATTTCAAGGGTTGACTGAGCTCCATAAGAAATAAGCTCCGGCTTATATACCCTTTGAACGGCTAATTATTGGCGAATGAAAGAACCAAAAGACGTGTGTTAGGAACGCTTGTGTAAACAAGAGGAAGAAATGTACGGACGTCATTATTGTCAAAGATGGGAAAATTTACTTAAATGTATTATTTTGACTTTAATATAGTTTGAAGAGAATAAAAGTCTGTAATTGGGATTGTCTAAACGCACCAGAGTAAACTTTGCTATGGAGGGAATGCATGTGCCTCGGCCAATTAAAAATTGTTGAATTTCCTTTAAGCAAATATTTAGAAAGTTGGCTTGGGTAAATACACTTAAAATCCACGAGTTCGATTCGTTAAAAAATAAACAGGTGACGTTTTTATGTTATGTACTACTTTGATTGATTCTTAGCTCTGAGAAAGACTAGCTACAAAAAGCTATTTTAGTCCTTTAATACGGTGGAAAAAAGATGTATTCGCAAAGGCGATTGTTTTTACAGCCTTTTTGTATAGGAATATTAAATCCTTTATAAGTTCAAACAAAGCTAATTATTATAATTGGGAATCAATTCAACGTGCCTTATTTGCGTGCCTATTCCATACTCATTGGAATATTGGAAGTCTTGGGAAAGGCTCACGTGTACGGGAAATGTTACGTCGCACAATCTCCTTTTAAAAGTATGAGATTCCCTGTAACAGTATATGTATATACAATTAAGGATGAGCCCGTTTTGTTAAATGAAACTAACCGTAATCCGTTACCAAAATTTTATTAATACCTTACTTCGTATACAAACAGGAAAGTAAATACGAACTCTTTTGCACTGCCAATAATGATTGATGCAGTTCAGTGAATAAAATGCTCATTTTCGTGTTTTACAAGGCTGTATTTACATTATAGAGACACTTTCAGTAATTTTTTCGTGCGATATGTAGCAATTCTATACGTAAGAATTTATACTTTTGTAGGTCAAGGTTTTTGTTTGAAGAAATTTTAGGTACTATACTGTAGAAAAGCTTATGTTATTTGGGCCTCGAAAAAAAGTTTTTTAAATCCCTGTTTTTCACACATTTTTATTATTATGATCGCACTGTCAAGGGAAGATTAAATTAGAGTCAGCCGTTGGTGGATTTTCACGTGCAAAGTGTGATTAGCCAAACACAGTATCCTCACCTGGCTGTTTATGAAATGTGATTCGCTCTTGCAGTCCACACCTTTGTACGTCATAATTGCTAAATCCTGGTGCCCCGACAGTAAGTTACGGACAGGCTAATATCAGTTTAGTGACCATGTATGGTTGAACCACGCTGTTATGAATGAAATATTTTTGGATGAAAACGTTTCTGGATAAATCTTTTTTGGATGAAAACATTTTTGGACGAAATTTTTTGTCCAATAAGTAAAGGTTAAAAATGTTTCAGGCAGATTTTTCCGGCTACCTTCAGGTGCAGCTAGAATTCAAATATACAGGTTGGCTCTCTATAGCTCAAATGTCTTCACAGTTACAGCTAAAGGCGATATTTTATTTAAAAAAAGTATGGTGTGTATTTTTATTCACCGGAACTTCACCGCTGGACTGAACTGCCTGTTCATAATCCACGTGGTAGGTCAGTAACGATTTTCGAAAGTTACCCGTCTTCGGCCACTAACAAGTAGAACTTATATACAGCCACAAACAAGCGGGTGGACGTAGTGAAATACCTGTAGTTTACCGTGGGAAACCAAGCTAGCGGTTAACCCTGATGAGTTAATAGTTTTACTGGAACCCTTTTCTTTCCGAAACAGATGCCAGTGCCTCTCAAAGTTCTCGCACTATCGTCGGGGGATGGGGTAATAATATAAATAAAAAATCTGCAAACTTGACCTGCAGGTCCATGAAAGCATGAACATTCGTTTTTCGAAAGCTGAATTAACCAAATTTTTCTGAACTCGTCTTAAAAAATAAACATCGAATGCCTCTATCAAGCACAAACATCCTTGCATGTACTACATGAAATTGTAACATAATTGACATGAGGTACTTAAGCGAACTATACACTGTCAAATGTAAGGTCCATTTAAGTGATACAAGACGTTGAGTGATTGTCGCGTTAAAAGATACAATGTATAGGCCAAGAATTATGATTATTGCGGTCTAGATCTAAACTAAAGGGTGTATTTTATTGACAATAATGTCCCACACCATTCTCCCAGTCCTTGTCAAGCTGACAGCTTGAAAGGGAATAGAAGGAATGATGTGAAAATCCCTTATTAAAGGATCAAGCTACGAACTCCGCAGAGATAATAAAAAGACTTAAAGATATACCCGACCATCTCATTCAGCCTCGTATAAATATACAGTAGGAGGAGGAGAGATAGAGAATGAACGATGCATGGAAGCATGGAATCTGACACTTTCTCTTTCCCTTTCCAAATGGAAACTGTAAGAAGGAAGAAAAATTCCTATCATCAATACAATACATACGGTTTTTCCCATGAAAGATAAATCCTACTTTAACCCTATATCCTCCATAGTGCTCATGTCAGCTCCAGATGTAAGGAGGTGGGAAAAAAGAAAGAGAAAAGAGAGAGTGCCACTTTTCCCAGTAGCATATAGTCGGCTACAACCAAAGGTATTTATCTTACAGAAACTATATTCGTTTTAACTCTACATAAGGCCAAGCAAATGGTCCTCCATGACAAATGATGGACATGATTTAAGAAATTCCATCGCTGAGTGCACATTTGATCCATCAAAATTAGCCCAACCTCTAGTAAATCATCAATCCATCCAACACTCCGCCATCGGCTCATTTTTTATCATTAATCCCCAAAAAGACATTAAATCTCGTAGCTCTTGTGTAGTAAGTTAAGCTACATAAGTAAGTAAGGTTTAATTGGAAATATAATTGAATTGATTTCAATCCATGGTAATATCCTCTCCCATTTGAGTCGTATATATATACTCCACCAACACGAAAAAAGTCATAGTGAAAGTATGGTTCTTCACAGCTCGGAGTAGCCAATCCCTTCCAGTCAAATTAAATTTGATTCTTGCAAGAAATCACGTCCAGGATTAAGAGGAGTAGTAAAATAAAATTGGATGGTTCGTACTTTTAAGTTGGAGAAAGACTTGGGAATTGTTTTATAAAAGATTTCGCCTCTTACTGGACACGGTAAATTTATTGTTATCGATCTATTTATTGCCAGCTGGGATTAAGGGATTCGCCCGTTAAAGTATGGAGGAATTCGTAAAGGAAAGTATTCGGAAATAATGTAACAATTTATCCAGTCATAATATTACACCGATGCTTTTTTCCTGCACCTTAAAAATTGGAATAAAAATGTTAAAAATTAAATAGCCCGTTTCGTACAAAATAACACATTTTTTAACGTTTTGTAGTAAATGTATAAACTATTAGAAATGGTTCTCCAGATTCACTTGCTATATTTATACAAATAACCTCCATGCCTCCATGTATTTGTATAGACAATCAAAAAATTATTATTATTTATTTTTGATAATTTTTATATGCATTTTATTACCTGAGTTTTAACAAAATATTCCTTCTACATTTATTACATTATTTACGGATGCATGTAATAATTCCATATATGTATTTTACAAGGTATACATTCCATGCCAATCACCTGTAGAATTTACCATAAAATTACATTGGTACTGCTACGATCAGAAACTTCTATGCTCTGCATGCTCTTGACTACGAGAATACTGTTGCTGCTGTAGTTGTTGCTGGTTCTGAACTTTCGGATGAATTAAATATCTGGGTAAAATTGATAGCTGCTCCCGGAACTTGGAACCACAGAGGTAGTAAATAAGGAAGTTCACCGAAGCATTGATTGCAAGGAAGCATTCCCGGATGAGGTACAAATGCATCTGAGCCACGTCTGTTGAGAAAAACTCGCTCCGCTTCAATAGCACTAACTCCAATATATGCCAAGCATATGGACCACAAATTAAGAAGAATGCTGCAATGAGCATAAGAATTTTGGAGTTTTCATTCATCCGCTGCGACGTCAATGTCTGCCTCCTTTCACTTGCTTCCCGTAACTATGTATAAAAAATTTCAGAAGAATAAAATATTTTACAATGCTTCCCAAATCCAATTACTGCACTCAATTTCTGTACTACTGTGACAAAAACTCAATACATATCACGCTTGAAATTATATTAAAAATGTATTACCCCTTGAAATATCCACACATTGAATAGTACAATGAGAGCAATGGGAATGATAAAGTTAAAGGCATAATCCACAATATTACGGTAGACTAAGGAGTAAATCTCATTGTGAATCAAACTAGACGTAACAAGAACTAGGACGGATCTCTTTGCTGATACATTGTTGTAGAAAATTTCTTCATCAAGTCTAGAAATAGATTGGTTCTTTTCTTCTAATTCTATAAAAGTACTCTGATGAGGATTTTCTTCACATAGTTGTAGTTCCAGCCATTTTGGTAAATTATAAAGGGTGGAGAAAGCCGTCGCAAGGAGAATGTAACAGGCGGATCTCTTCTTCGTAGGAAAAACAATCAGAGCTTTTAAAGGCCTGCAAAGGGCAATGTATCTCTCAAATGAGGTCAATGCTGTCACATACGTTGAACTTGTGAATGCTACAAAAATGTAAATCAAGAGAAAAAATCCCAAAACTTATTAACCTCTGACAAGAAAACTTTTACCCATTTTTTTGAGTCCATATTAAATGTCGTTGGCTAAATTTTAAAAGGAGTTATATTTCACAGGGGCAAATACAAAAACGCTCAAAATCTCTGCTTCTTCGATTTCTACAGCAAAAAAAAGGAGGTATTTCCACTCCCACTGGGGCTTCTACGTACGTACAAGGACTCCGCTCCTTTGAAACAAAGAGTCTTTCGGAGCTTCGCCCCTTTTTCTACACCCACACATTTTTTAAAGATATTCCACAGAGCTTTCACAGTTTCACAGATATCCCTAGATTTCACACGGAGCTTTCACAAATATAGCCCGTTTTAAAATTTAGCCCAGACATCGTTCATATATTGCCTATATAGAACTAACCCACGTAACGAATGGTGAAGAAAAAGTAAAAAAGTAGACTAAAATGGTTCGGATCCAGAATGACATCCAAATCCCAAAGAGCATACGTTCCATAGCAGACACAGTTTGAAATTAGTAGAAGAGAGTCGGAAATTGCTAAAGAAAATAGGAGGAGATTGTAGGAGGATCTCATTTGAGGCATGAAGAACACCAAACCGGAAATGGTGTTGCCAACGATGCCAAAAACGGAAATGATCGAGATAATCGCATTATAAGTAAAAAAGCTTTTTCGGTTTTCGTCGGGGAAAAATAGGTCGGGACAAAATACATTGGAAATTGAAGCATTCCATAGTGTCGAGTTATTTTGTAAAACATTGGTGTCATCCATTGCAACTCGAATACAATAAATACGTCCCGGGACTCTCTTCCTACTTCACAATCACCTCAAGAGGATCATCTGAAAAATAAAAGAATAATTCCCCTTTCATGTTACTGGGGGCACAGTGATATAAAACACTATTATTTTCCTGTACTAAAGGTACACGTTACGTCAAATAGCCTTACCATACACAGAATTTGAAATTCAATTTTTAAAAATAATACATAATCCTAAGCGTCACTATACACATTGCCGTGGAAACTTCATTATTTAATTCACCCCAGTCTTTCAAAGGAATTGTTCACACATGCACTCGACACTTTATTATTTTGTTTTCGTGAGTCTTCCGTTGATTCCATTATTCACTAGTAAATTGTAAGAAAAATTCATTCCCTGCTTGGCGTCAGTCCCACCCGAGAAAATGTTTCTTTTCTACATTCCACACCCAAAACATCTACATTGGATCGTAACGCACATTATAGGGTGGTGGGAAAGACTCGGCTGCAAAGAGAAGACTAAGTGTGCGAAATTCTACTTGAGCCCTATCATACATCATTGCCATCCACACAGCAGGACGCATCATCTCAACAGCTTAAACCATCCAGTAAATTAAATCCATACGAGTCAAGTCCCCTGAGATTAGAGCGACAAATTGAACTGATTGTTTGCGGATGAGATTAGAAAGAGGAAAAAGGAAGAGAATTGAATTAGAGGATAAATTTATGACTTTTGCGTTCCTCAATGATGTGACAAAACGCAAGGTTGTGTCATATGAAGTTTCAACAGGCAAGTAAATCAAAGGGATGACAAAACTGTTGCACGTTCTCAAAGAGTTGAAATTTCCTTTGTAAACTGAAGCAGTATTAATTTAATTGTATTTTCTAGAATGCACTCACTTTGAAGTTTCTCAGAGCACTGTTTTCACTATAAAATTTTTCATGTTTTAGCTTACTTAGAATTTCTACTTGTTATGGAATTATACGTGGGGGTTGGCTATTCTGTTGAAATGTGGACTGCTCCCACACTCCGCTCGAAGCACTTTCACTCAAAGATCTCAAGTGTGAGGATTTGTGTGGTGAGGAGCAGCTTTAACTGGAACAAGCATAGTAAAAGCTCTGGGAAGGAAGATACCTCCCACTCTTTTCCCATCCTCTCCTTTCCTCCTTGGCCTTTGATTTCCAGAGAAGTGTAGCAGGACATAGCGGGAGCAAAAGGAGTGTCGTAAAAGTTACAATGTCCAACTTAAATTTGAGTGCCTCTCTCCACAAGTTTATACTTCATCTACGTTTTCATCTCTAATGGTTCATTTCAATTACGGTAGGATTTTTCCACGGGCGGGAATTAAAAAGCTTCTTTTTCTGGGGTCAACTAACAAGTGTAAGTGATTCCATCCCTGGCTCACAAAGCTCAGCAGTAACCAAAAAATGGCAAATGCATTTGACAGCGAGCGCTAATTTAAGAAACTGATTAAATTTTACTTATTTACATTAACCGGTACAAGTGCAATTTACACTTATACGAGTTACTCTGTAAAAACTTGTATTCCAGCTATTTTAACCAACTCGCACCAATTATGGACGAGACATTTGAATAAAAAATGGGGAAAATTGCTTAATATTAGAGTGTGAAAAGGCAAAAATAGTACTTCTCCGATAGCAGATAAAAGTGTGAAAAATGCATGCGTACATTTACAAACTTATGAAAAATGAATGAATTTCCCTGAGTTGAATTTTGATTTCGTAGCCAATTTACATACACTTTTTTTGCAATTGAATTAGAAAATCTCTCATTGAAATTTTTACTAACTACTTTTTCCAGTACTCCAGTGCCTGTTTCCACTACACGATTACTTGCAATAATACACCTATGAAAATACACTATGCTTAGCTGAAATAATAATACAATTAACAATTCGCATTCAACTGCTAAGAAAAACATGTTATTCTTTCCCTGAACCAAGAATGTCGTTATATTTGGCTTGACAAAAGCATTCTTAAGTAATTATTTCACCCCCGTCGTTTCCCCAGTACTTCATAATAAATTCAGAATTTGCTAAGCTGTGTTAGTAAACATGAGTATAAAAAGACTAAAACTGTTGTATATGTCTTAGGCTATGAATTGTAATGTGTACATAAAACATTTATTGGACTAAACCATTGGGAATTCCCCTCCGTTTCTTTCTTAGGCGTATGTATGGATGCTCATATTATTGATACTCTTTATATTGCATTGGAATAGTACCCTCCAGTATAATGCCTTTTGTAAGTACATACCTTCAAAGCAATAAAACCTACTCCTGCTTGACAACTAGATCTAAGGGGGGAATTTCTGAGTTATTGTATCTATATCATGCATATGTAAGGAAATGAATTGTAAGCACTTTTTACCAAAAAGTACACACATTATACGGAGAGAACAGTGGGATATTTCCTGAAGGAAGTTCTTCTCCTGAAAAAATACACTAGGACTAAGGATGAAAGAGGAAGGGGTGGTAAAAGCAAATGCAAATTTCTAGATACAATTTCCAAGGCGACAGTGTATGGAAAAATAGGACAAGAACTCTAGTGACGAGGTCACTGGGAAAAAGGTACTTTCTCCTCCCGTCCTAGTACATCTTTGCTTAGTACATAAAAATCTCCTTTGCCTTATATCAGCAGAAATCTCACTACCACTCAACACATTAAATCATATATTCACGTCTTAAGCATGGCGTTTCCGCTTGTGAACTAGAGCATGTGCAATTTTGTGGCAGTGCCAAAACTTCCTTTTCCAACTTGCTAAAAAGGAAGCAGATAAAAAAGTGCATACATTTGTTCATGCTTAATTATCTATACACGCAAATCCTCGACAAACGTAGTTGTAGATTTTGTATGACGTAATACCCGCATCCTTTTCATGTAAATTCTCAAAGCATGGAAATAAAATCTGCGGATCATCGATATCATTGTGAAGATTATCTCTTTATTAATTACTCTCATATCTGGGTATCACGTAACTCACAAATATATTCAAGTTATAAAACTTTTCTCATGACTCCAGCAATTTTCTCACTTCCTTTACTCGATCCTTATCAAGGCAATTCAAAAGAGCAGTTTAAAGTTGAATTCCCTATTGAATCATAAACCAGTGCATCCGTTCACACCTTCAGCAAATAATTAACAATTCTCCATATATTATTTTTCACCACAAGTGTCTGTGACTTTTCAGCTTCAAAGCGAAGAGAAAATTTGGCATTTTGGATGATCACATTATTTCAAGTACGGAGATTATACCCGGATAAATACCATTTCTGTAGTACAGCTCACTCCAACCAAAGGAAGCATCTGTTGGAGTAATTTGTAATACGAAGGAATAATAATAATAATTATTATTTTAATTAATGGTAACAAATGACCTTTAAAGAAATATCCCTCATTATCATTTTAATTCCTCACCATTCGCCCATGTTCTAATCTCCATGTGCCATATGGTATCAGTGTTTTCTTCGCTAATTAATTAAATGAAGCTGATTCAGAACTTTCAGAAGAGTGAGACTACTTTATCAGTAATAGGATTTCCTGTGGAAAGTTGAAGCTTTGCCAACCTCCTCTCCAAACTTTCTCTCCCTCTTGATTGCCTACATTTTACTTGTATATAAACCTATGCATTACCTGTTAGTATAACATTTAATATCGTGTAAATATAATAATTGAAAGTAAAGTTATTCTAAACTTGTATCCAAGCTCCACGGAGCATAGCAGCAGTAGTAGTTCGCAAGCTAATTTACGTAAAATCCCCAGTGTCCTTGCGAGAGATGAGTAAGAGAAAGTGAGACTTTTCAGGTTACACATGATGATATGAAGCATGAAAAGAAAATTAATTCCCACCTAAACTATTTCTACTACACTCGAACTTTTCCCTATACTTTTATTATCTA
>JAQFXU010005784.1:0-11149 GCA_034693705.1 Spatulosminthurus flaviceps | reverse complement strand
TTCTCCTTGCTTCACGTCAAATCGACTAGCTCCTTCCACAAAGAATTGTGGGTCGCCAACAATTTCCTAAAAATAAAGCCATCACATGAATTTACATTCCCCACTACAATATACTTCATCTAAACCAACTATCAGCACTCTGACAACGAGACAGTCCTTCCTATCATTTTCTGTAGTGTCGACATTAACTTTTCCCCGTCTTCATACTCCCTTAGTAGTCACTTACATAAACAAAAGGAGTAAAGCTTGCTCTAAATAGGATACCATCGCTATCACGACTAGTATTCTACTCCTACATTGCAATTTTGAATCCCCTTCAGGACGATCGTGAAATTATGGAAACCTATTTACTTTTCCACTTCCACGACTCAGCAATATTCAAGCTCAGCAAAAAAAACTCCTTAGCTTAAGCGGGGAGTGGAGATAAAAAAAATAAAAAAGCAAATTTTTTCCCAAATTTAAATATTTTACACATTCAATAAAGTATACTTAAACTGGAACTAGAAGTCTAAATGTAAAAATTACTTCCGCAATTCCCAACTTCTTAATTATTCACAAATAGATGGACTCAATTTTAAGGCAACTTTCCTGACAACTGATTATGACTATACAGGAAATGGAGCCATTAAAAATAGATAAAATGAAAAAGTAAATTCGTTACGGGAATAATTATCAAGTAGAAAATAGACGTATAAAATTATACATGTAGTTTCCAGGAAAAAGGCTACAATAAAATGATGATTTTTATAACTTCCTGAATTAATTGCCTGGAAGCAATGATCACTCGCAAGAGTAAACGTTTGGAAGCTTGTAAAAACAATGGAAATCGGAGAGTATAGTGCTATACCTTATCCTATCTTAAAAGTTTGGAGCTATATAATACCTCGCGCTGTTCTACATACATAATCTTATAGACGATATATTTAACTTCCATGCTCAAGTAGTAAAGGGAAGGAGTAGTACTGTAGTACAAGTCAGGATCAGAGTGCACTCGAGTAATAATGACAAGGGGGAAGAAAGTCTGAGTAAGGAGACAATGATGGTGGATGAGGACGTCCGCCTCAGTCGTTGCGTTCTTAAAACACGTCCTCAAGTTTACGGCCAAATAAACAAGATCACACAATGAAGCTGACAATTAAAAGTGCCCTCAATAGTTGGGCAAAGTCATAAAAGTAAAGTAAGGCTGGGAAGTCTAGGAAAGTAAAAGTTATGTGTTGAAAGAACCAGTTTTCTCTTCCTTCATTCTCCTTTCTTTTGGGGGCCTACTAATTTTCTGCACAACTGGAGGACGAGAAAGTAATCTTATTGTGAGGAGCTCTTGTATGCATGGCCACACAGGAGCGGAAATATATCCAATGTTTACATGCAAAGAGATCACCTGCGTTTTAAAAAAGTTACAAATCCTAGGTTGTTTGTACGAAAAGGTCCTTTGCCTTTACATTGTAGTTAAGCTTGAGTACAATTTCTGAGGGTACATACTCGTTTTGGGTTGCTTTCTACCCGTCTTTGTCATTACACTGTCTGCACATACATAATCATATCAACGAGTTCGTGTCCATTGGAGCATATCTATCTGTATTACATTTTATATATATAAAGTACATATGTACGTGTATGCGTGATACACTGACGCATGATGTGTAGAGTGAGGTCCTGACATATCAAAAAGCTACTTGAGGTTAGCTACAAATTACTCAAGCATGGAAGTATTATCGAAGGCACTTATGGTAGTAACCGCTGCTGTAGGGAATAAAGGAAAGAAAGGTTTTCTTTCAGTGAAACTTGTTAGCCGTACTTTGAAGTTAGCACTGTGGAAGCTACTGTCTCTTTCTCGGCCTCATCTATACGTATCTCTATCTATGTATGTAAGTACACCTAACTTTTGGCTGTCCAACCACAGCTGATTGCAGGCAATTTATTTACTTTGAGGACAAAAAAGCAAGTAAAGTGACTTACGTGCGGTCTTCGCCACTGAAAAGGTCTTCGAGCTGAGCGACTGAAGAAAATTGTTGAATCTTCGGCTGGAAACTCGTCATCTTCAAATAAGACCCCTTCGGCCAAGCACTTGTCTCGAATCTTTTCAAAGTCTTGAACTGTCTCGTAGCCTCGAGAACGGAAACCACTTCCACGCTCGCCATACTATTTACCAAAAAAATATCCATCATGACGAGAATATTTTCCCATTTCTTAAGTAAAAGAAAAAGCAACTGAAAGAAAAAGTCTTCTCATCAAAAAATCGTTATCATATCAAATAGAAGAAATTTGGAAGGGAAAAATTCACTTGGCGCATTCAAACTTTTTCAAAGTATTTCGGAATTCTGAACAAAAGAAACGACGTTAATTTGTGCCAGGTACCTGATATTTAAGGTACAAGGAATAGATTCAGTCCCTGTATTAGCAGTACCACTTTTTTCAAGTAAGAGAATCCTTCGCAGTACACACTACTCATATTTATTTCATACAAAATATAGTACTATTCGTAGTAGGTTATTTTCTACCTCAGAACGCCTTGGACATTAATTACATTTTGATCTTATTGTATAAGAAGCACATGTTGTGCATTTTTTACATCGACCACTCATACGCTTTGCTATTCTTCTATAGATTTCCCTTACACAATTACATTCGATAAATCTAATTACTTTCAATCAAACAAGCAGAAACTTTTGATAGAATTGCTATACTCTGACTAACAACTCTTTCATTTGCGTGTTTATTCCCTATGTTGGCATTTCAAAAACTTTCTCCGCGCCAATATATTCTATTACTTTCATTTCTGGAATTGAATTTCCTAAAATCGAAAAATCAGGAAACTCAATATGAAATAGCTATGGTACTAGTAGGCAGATGGTAGTGAAGCAACACACTCAAACTAAAAGAGAGAACATCTTCACTTTTTTGCAAAAACTTTCTTTTCTTCTCCTTGCTGTCATTAGTTATGAAGCTCCCGTCTTTCTTAAGGCCTAACATTACTACGCTAACATAGAATACTACAAGTGAGTACCCTCAGAAGTAATTCAATCTTGGAAACAAGTAACTTTCTATTAGTTTCACGTCAAGCCATTCAGGTATCCATTCCAGCTGGAGGCAAATGAGTAAGTTCCTTCTCGTAAGCATGCTACATATATTTTTTTTATAGAATCTGGTCTCCTAAATTCTTTAAACAGATTCCTTTACTATATTCGTTATAAAAATTTGAAGCTCTTGATACTTTCTATGCATTGATTGCCTCCCGGGGAACGGAGAACTTGAAAGGGAATATAGACGAACTTCTCCCAGGCAAGCAGATTCCGGTACAGCTCTGATTTCACTGTCGAATTTTCTTAAATTAAATTGGTTTTTCAAAGAGAATAAAACTACTGATCAAAGGAATATACAGCCAAGTAAAGGCAGCACTAAGGATTCATATTCGATGAATGCCTACAGTACAAATGGAACCTGGACTTGAAATGTGACATGTAATTTACAGGAGAGTCATGTAAAAAAAAGGGTAACAGTTGCCTCAGCATAAATTCATACGCACACATGTGCCCATGGAAATCAGGAAATGTCACTTCGTATCATGTACATCTATATAAGGTCTCTAGCAGCAAAGGGTGGTATTGTATTTATAGCTGGAGGAATTCTAGTCTGACTCTAGTTGGTACTCAGCTGTCACCAGATGATTTCGTTGGAAAGTCTTAGTCTACTACGGCATACAGAGGTTCAACCCCCAAGGAAAACCTCAGGCCTTAAAAATATGTAGGAATAATCTGAAAGACTACAAGGAGATCAAGAGGACAGTGAGAGAAAGATAGAAAAGATGGAGCACTTAAAGGAACATATGTGTACTCACTCGATAGACGATCGTCTTTGAATTTGTATGCAGTCGGTAAGGCATTGTAAATGCAATCTACCATCAATGTATTATTCATGAACAGGGATTTCACGTGAGCACATTACACACACACTTATCGTAAAATGTATGAGCTAACGTGTAAAAAGTCTCCATACACTTTAGACACCAATACTACAAACAGGGCTGAGCCTGGTAATGCTCATACCGATCAGCCACTTCAAAGATTCCAAAATATGAAAATGGTTCAAACAAGTCAGCTTCAATATAATAAGGTTTTCAAAAATCCCAAAATGCCTGCTCTTCGTATTGTGTGCAACCGCCAGGTGTTCATAATAATGGCTTGCTCGTTAGGTTTGCTCCTCTGTCACATTAGTAATTCTCTACAACTACATAATAATAGCTTTCACTCCAGTCTTCTTTGGCTCATGTTAACTAACACATATCACTTTTTTTACAATAATAGTTACTTGCTTCACACACTTTCAATTCACTACTGATGGATGCTCCGTGCAATCCACCGTCTACATATTACTCCTTCCACATACACTGATCCTATACACCGTATTAGTTCCCAGTTATCAATACTGACTGACAATGAGCACACGGTCGACGGAAGAGGTTCTACTTGACCGCACACGGGTGAGAAAGGAGTGAGCGATATTGAGGTTACGGATTATGTCAACAGGATCTATCAGCTGCCATAAACCCACATCCGAAAGGGATATTAATACCCACTATTATATATTACAATTGAAAAAATACAATCGCATGATATTTCGCTCATATAAATACAATAATTAATATTTCCTGATGTCAACCACGGGATTTCACTACCCCTGGGAACAAATAATTGATTGTGTAATCCCACAAAGAGTTAAATAGTTTCTTTGTAATTCAAATGAAACTACACACCAGTTTCATGTAATATTAGCAAAATACAAATTCATTGCCATTAATAACTTCCGCTGTCGTCCTCTTCTTGTCACGATTTTCAGAAAGGATTCAACCAGTGGTCGTACACTAGCTCCAGTTTGCTCTATGAGAATGTCAACAAGGAGAATAATTAATTATCAGGAAATTATCGTAGTAACTGATATATGTAGATATTTTGGGCTACACTCACACAGGGTGGAGTACCTCCTGAATAAATGACACTAAAAGCAACAGCTGGTTCGTCGAAATTCTAAATAAAAGTCACGCCTTTGGTAAGTTGAACTAACCACAATATAATTATTACACAAATACACTTTTGCATGGATATGAGTAAATTACAAAGTGTACACTTCATCAAAGGTACAAATTGAGCTTATAATAATAATTTGCACTTCATCAGTATACCACAGCATCATGTAGCACGCAACACATAACCAGTCAGAAGTTCATGGCAAATGATCCGTGGAAAGCTGCCAGTCCACCAGGGACATTTCATGCATGAAGAATATCTATGACGCTGCTCTTTCACCAGCTTTCATCAAAGAAAGTAAAATGCATACGTATCCAAATGAGTAAATGAAAACTGTTGATGCACTCTTGCTCAAAGTTTTTCCAGACATCATCAACAAAAAAAACGCTGAAAGACTGAAAGTTTGGAGAAAACACCTCATACAATGACCATTGTCAGCACTAATTAATTACGCATGTTTACAGCACTCGGGGTGTGCATAAAACAATCCCCTAGTATAATGTTACCAAAATATGTACATTTGGTTCCGAAAGTTACATGTAGTTTACTTTGTAAAAACTACTCCAACTTTTTCATCCATCACTGAGATAATTTACAGTTGATAGCTTTTCTAAACACTGGTGACGAAATCCAGTTCTAAGAGTAAATTAAAACTTTTCTTTGAAAAAAATATTACTTTGATCAAAGAGATATAATAGAGATGTACACCTCTCATACACACTAACTACTTGGGTAGATTACGTATGTGTTAAAATGAGGAAGAGAAGGATCAAGAAAGTTACTCCCACTTGTACATATACAGAATTGTCTTGGGGACTCCAGTCTACGCTCAAAAGGTTTGCAAGAAATCTGTCTACGGAATCCAATTCCGTATACACAGAAAAGGAGAAGAAAACAAATTGCTGTCACTGATATCAGATTACTGAGGAAGCCGGGGGAAAAAACAAGACAAATCAGAACGTATCAGGGAAGACGACGGGAAGCCGATGAGAATCCCTGAATGTCAATACAAAATGGTATCTATCCCGAGAAGATCCACATGGTTCATTGTAATCGACACAAACGGACCGTGGATTCCTTTCCACTATGCATATGTATATGCTCACAAATATAAAATAATGAATGTGTAGATTCCTGAAGAAAAAAATTCCTTTCTTCTTTTCAGCCGTTCACTTATGGATTTCTCTTGTACAGTGGGACTCGAAGCTTCAACTTATGTTAGATAAGCTGTAGGTGAGCAACGAACGAATTCCTCGCGGATTATGAAGGACTGTTTGCTTTCTATAACTCGTGCAGCAGATATCTCTCAAATTTGTAGAAAATACGAATAGAGTGAGAGAGAGAGCACTTATGAGTAAGATGAGATAGAAATCGATATGATTTTGATTATCTTGCAATGTAATTTGTAGGAGCCGCAGATGAGTTGAGAGTTATGTTATAATTAAATTGTCCAATCATCCACACAGTATTATTTATTGGAGTAAAGCTTGGTAGAGTACTATTAAAAAAGATTAGCATGTCGTATGCT
Organism: Spatulosminthurus flaviceps; assembly: GCA_034693705.1. Taxonomy (NCBI): domain Eukaryota; kingdom Metazoa; phylum Arthropoda; class Collembola; order Symphypleona; family Sminthuridae; genus Spatulosminthurus; species Spatulosminthurus flaviceps. The sequence continues at coordinate 4,600 of JAQFXU010005784.1, read as the reverse complement.
TGTTCTCTGGGATTGTCTGAACCATTATCACATTAATGTAATACAAACTACTGTACTGTGTATTAATTATGGTAGGTTGTCAACACACGAACAAATCTCCTGTTCTATTGGTTGGTACACACACATACATACAACAGTATCAAGTAAAATACAGGGGAAAAGGGATGAGTGTGTATCTGCGACAACGTTCTCTGGTGTGTCAGAGCCAACTGAAACTTCCAGCGTGTTTCCCCCGGTTTTATTTCCTCATCTCTACGCTTCTCCGTCTTGATTCATTCCACTGAAGCAGATTCAAAAGCGTGTGTGCGGTAGAGACGAGAGACTTACGCCTGAAGATTCCGGCCTCTACGCACAAAAATAAGAAGGACAAGATTTTCTGTTACAGGAACTTCTACACCGCATATGTATAAGGTCTACCACCTCTGAACTGGAGTCCAGTTCACATCTGGTGCTACAACGAGAAAAAATCTCAATCTTCTTTCTAGTAATTCTTCTTGATACAGGTTTTATCTCTTGGACCATGTGGAAAGTCAAGGCAAGGCTACGGTCCAGTGTCAATTGTCACTAAGAGAAATGTTATATTTTGCACCCTCGCCAAGGAAAGAATTGCCAGATCTAATAAATCTTCTAACCATCTTCTGATTTTTCACATGTAGTGCTACTTTCTACCAAAATTGACCTGATAAAATAGAATTCATCAAAATAATCAATAATTTACCCACCAACTGACCATAAACAACTATTATATCACAACTCATCCTACCAAGACCATACCACTATATGCTATTATTTCGAGTCATACTCATCCAGCCCATCAATATATGTAATTAACACGAATTCGGCAACATTCCGAATGTTACACGTGCTGCACAAATTTCACAACCAAAGATTACTTCTTGCTAATACAAGTCTTGTCAGAATTCAGCAACATAAGTGATAAGCTGGAGCGGTTACTTTTCTCCAAAGTTGCAACTGATACTGTTATCCCTCTTTTATCTGAAGACAAGAGCTTTTGGAATTGTTTGAATTCAGCGAGTCTGGCCATTCTATCTAATCGGACACATCATGGCCACCAATTCAAGTACTAAGGCAGTCTGAGAGGTGAGTCTTGGTATCAACATAACAAAAGTGGGGGCTGCTGTTTGCTTACTGTTTTACAAACGGGCAAATCTTTCCGATTACCCTTGAAAATTATTGACATTTTCATGGATTATTCAGCTAAGCAAACAAGGAATTCAAGGTTAGGTTAGTTAGGGCACAACGAAATTGGAATCATTTTGTCAACGGTTTACGGGGATTTTGTATGAGACAAATTAGTTTATTTCTTCGAGCTTTCAAGAATGTACAGTCAGTACCCTTCTTCAGGCAAATTATAACGGACTACTATTACCATTACTCGGTTTGCCTATCTGAGTGTGTCATACAGTACACATATAGTTGGGAGTACACCCAAAATTTTCTTTATGACAAAAGCTTTCCACCGAGGTGTCACTACCTTGCATACATTTATATGGGCTTACAAATTTTAAAATATTCATTTCTCCACAAACACCCTTTTGATGTCACTATCGTGTTAAAAATCTTTCCTGTCTAAATTTTCTGTAAATTTTTAAACCCATAGGTAAGGAGGTGACACCTCGATCTCGATAGGATCATTTTTGAGAACCCGTCCAATTTTCAAATTTCAACCCACCGACTTTTACCTATAGACGCTGCGTTCATCAAACAATTAAGGCAAGCCAAGAGCCTTTTAGGAATTTTGTACTTCTGATAAATGACAGCGATTGGAGTGTACAGTGTAATAAGTAATGTATTGTGACTTTTCTTGACAGTGCAGTGGAAGAAAAATAGTATTGATACTTTACATTTAAATCTTCGGATAATTTTTCCATGACTCATTTTGGACCGACTTTGGAGACATCGGTGACACTGTATAATTTTATACTAATATCTTGAACCAGTCTTAAGTCCCAATAAAATGTACGGACTAAATCATTATTCAAGATTATCACAACTTTACGAGGTCTTTTTAGGACACATAAGGTGGGAAAACTTTCCCATTTGATTTTGCGTCTTGACAAGTACACCAAATGTGTCTAGAATTTAACTGATTTGAAGCTCAGTCAGACAAATGTGCCTAGGCCGGGAATTCTATAGAAGTCGTTCGACTATACACCGGAGAAATCCACCTCGATGACGAGCACAGGAGGAAAGCTCCAAGGACACATTGGTGTTGAAAACCCTAAAATCAGTGAATTCTCTCGAAAGAAATGGCTGATAAAGGTGTAAAACACATGAATGGATGACGCAGGAGGGAAATAAAGCAGAATCTTGTACGCAACTAGACAGGGTTAGATGGATTAGCTAGCCATATACGGAAGTTGAGTACTAACGTTCGTACCCCAATGTATCATTAGAATTCGGAAAGTGGGAAAGCTCCTGGAGGTGGGGAAATCTTCGCAATCTATCATAATTACGCCGAGGGTCAGTCGAGTCTCCAATTCAAGCCAGCATGGCCAGGGACAAAAAGCGAGGGAGATAGAAAGAGAAATGAGGAGAATAACAGCTACGAAACGCTGGGTAAATGGGACAAAAGGTGACAACAGGGATTTGTTTCGCTAACTTGCGGATTTAGCTGAGCATTAGTTATCGTCTGATTTAGCACCGGCGTTAGGCCTTCCAGTACATTCGTCAATCCATTACTTGCTTGCAATTACAATACAGCAATGGTTCGTGGTGAGGACTAGGGATTCTACACGGGGGAATGCGTGGAGTACTTGAATAAACAAAAAAGAATTTCTATGCTATTCCAACTGTAAAAACTCCTTCACTAAAACATCGTTAATTAATGTAATAGTAATCTGAAATAAAAAAAGCTCCACGGGAAAAGAAAATGAATACCTATGCATATGTAAACGAATGATAAGTGCAACTAATTTTACTTTTATGAGTTCCTATACGATGACACTGGTATGGTTTGAGTTTGATAGGAAATCCTTGCAAGGGTGAAATGAACTGAACAAAAATCCCTTTCCAATGCGCAATGTCCAAATCAGTAATACTTTTTTCTGAAAAAATTTCGACGCTTTTGCACTACCATCAAACCAGCTTTTATTTAGAAACTGAACCAGTAATCGGACGTGTTTTCCTTTCCTATTTGGAAGAAAAGAGATTACATATCCCAGTTGTAGGGGCACGCATGGTCATCCCCACAGGTTTATGACTAGAGAAGGGAATTGGATTCGAGCCAATTCGACTATCTTAATGGAAAATCCAGTGAACATTTTGCAATCTAAAGTTTATGACATAAAACGTAAAACGCGAATGTCAGCTCCACCAAAAGATTCTACGGCGTCTGTGTACCGTATTGTAAGTATGATATCAATTTCCATTTGCTCTGAGCAAACGCATAGTTGTATACATCAACGTGTTTTGTTAGCATTTTGCGGGAGGAGAGGCCTGATTAACAATAACTATAGTGATAGGGCAGCTGTAGTGAGGAATCGTAGTCAAGTATGTGAATGCAGCATGGATCAGTTTCCTTTCAAAATTGTCAAGGGATTCTTATCCAAACTGAGCCTCTGGTTGTAGTCTACGAATGTCATTAACGAAAAGTTACTATAAATTAATGTTCCATGACACGGATTGTCGGCACGTGGCTGTTAATAAATATTGGTGTGACTTTCTCTCGAGAATTTGCATTTTCTGCTGGGCTAAAATGACTAATATTGTCATGCAAAAACTATCTCATTCATTATATTTTCAGGAAAAGCGTTAATATTTTTAACTCTTGACTAGCCCACTATGGGTGCACGTGGGACATCATAGTTGTATATGGAGTACTTTTGGTTTACGGTAGAGTGAATCTTATGGGTAAACTGTTCATTTTTTGAAAAGGCAACTAAGGGAGAGAAAGGGTTTTGACGTCCTAAGGAAGATTTATGGGATGATACCTTTAGCTTTAATTTTTCACGTCATTAGCTCTTAAAAATATTTTTTAGCCATGTATTCCCACAAAGCTTTCTTCATACCATTATCACGAACAAACCATATTTAGATCCTGGGTGGATTTAAGCTAAATTCCTTCTTGACGGTGTTTCTTATTTTCTCAAAGAATGAAGCTTCATATGAATATGATTTCTTGTGCAATAAATAAATAGTGTAAAATCAGTAAAACGTGCATTTGCTACTGCTGAAATTGTCAATGCGTCTTTTGGCGATTCAAATGTTGGTACCCATTATTTCCTCTGTACGTACTGACGAAACATTATGAAAACATTCTTCGCCCATCAATCCATTCACTTGTCCAGTCTGGTGAACGTATAAAACCATAGTATAAAGGAATTTAAATTTTTTTCTTCGCTAAAAAATCACATTAGTCGTCGTATATGCATCGTACTAATATGAATCACGAAGATATGCAATACAAAATTAAGGTGCTAACTGCACGCAAGCAAATCTATAATCATCAATAAACTTTTTCATCAGAACAAATTATGTGTTCGTGCTCAGGTGCCAGACACTAATTAAAAAAAACGTGGGTTTATACTCCGATACATACCCTAAGGTCTTACAGAGTTGTCAACCATCTTAAGTCTTT
>JAQFXU010005783.1:0-11149 GCA_034693705.1 Spatulosminthurus flaviceps | reverse complement strand
ATAATCTAAATATGCTGGAATTAAATCGGCTTACTTTTTTAATTCTATTTATATGAATTCATCATCCTGTCAATGTACGTAGCTCCGAATGCACTGAGCAATTTCATTCTATCACTGAACAAATCAGTGCAATGGGTAATATAATATCTTTTATGATGATGGTGAAAACGTACGTATCCCACACTGCAATTTTTTATGACTGCCCTCCTTCCATTACAATATCCTTCTAGGTATTTTTTTATCATGCAATTTAATAGGAACAATTTCAAATCCGCAAACATTCCTTAACGCGATGGAAGTTGGAGTGAGAGGAAGCTTTACAATCCTCCGATGGCATTCAACCGGAGCCTGTGTCTCAAACTTCTTGGAACTTCTCATTAGAATAGGAATCAAACAAATGCGACAGCCAATGAGGAACATCTACCAGAACATATACAGCCATTACAAATATGTATATAAATTTCAAACAACTGGATCTTTATAGATATAATTTCAAAAATAAATATATATTTACATTTGAATCCTTTGATTCTCATACAGTTTAATACTCTGAAGGTTTATACATATGTATATACTATGGTATAGTAGTGGATTCGTCAGGAGAGAAACAAGAGTTGAGAAACTGTGTTGGGAATAATAATAATTGTTGAAATTCTTGTTATGTGCCACAGTCTTTGGTAAATGGTAGTAACAAGGAAGAATTTATCCATGAGGAGGAGGATCAGTTGAATAGTACATAGAGAGTTTCTCTCTCTCTCTCTCTCACACACACATAATGTTGTAAAGGCAGGTACAAGTCTGGTGGAGTGGAGCAGCTTGAGATGAGAAGCCGGGAATTGGAATGCATGTACATTAAAATTCCGGGCATTTCATTCGACTACACTGAAACTGGGAGAGTAGTCGTGGAAAGAGTATCCCACAACTGCAAGAAAACACGACCATCATCAGATATTCTCTTCGGTGCTTTTTTCCACTACTAATGTCGGCACGTAGTTTGGGCGTCCATCACAGACAACACACACACACAAATGTGTACAAATGTATAGGAGAGTGAAAATGCATGACACATCTCAGGTCCCAACAAATCCATTATACGTACATATAGAGGAACTTGCTAAAAGCCAAGTTAATCTTAACAAGAAGAGGAGAAAACATGTATAAGAGAAAAATTCACATTTCCCAAACTACTTTTTCTCTCGGAACATTTGAATATGTGTAACAACTAAAGAGGAATCAACATTGGTAACATTTGCATCACATCTCTCAAAGTCTCGCATATGTGACGAATTTGAGTTTTGAACTTTGTTCTGTAACAGAACTGTGTTACTCTCCTCTTTTACTGTACTCCTCAACTTGTACAATCCACATGTACATGACATGATCATCTATAGGGAGTTTTATGTGTATGTTAAGTGCATATGTAAAAATGCATTCAAGTGAGAAGAGAAGGCTTCCGAGCACAGGGTAACCAGAAGGAAGAGGAGCTTTGACGGAGAAGTTAAATAAGCCCAACGAAAGGAACAACTCATTCCGAAACATGTGAAGGAACATTTTTCCACATCGTTATATTGTTGTTGACTCTCACCGAATTTCCTAACCTTATTTCCGGAGCCGAACAGTATTTCGTCTTCTTTGGCACGTCATTCCTCTTTCTTTCAATTTAAAATAAAAATAGATATAGCACAGTCTCTGGCCCTGTCTTTCTCTCTCTCTCTCTCTCCCTCACTCTTATGTGACAACTGTGGTGCCAATACTAAAGAGGGAGGACCATGTCACAATCACATACCACACCATATACATACTAATCCTCACAGCCTCTTGTAATTTTAAACCCAACGTACAAGAACGTTCAAACGTTAGTCGCTATATCTATTACCAAATGAAAAAAAATTAAAAATCCTTGGATAAGTATTCTTCTCTCCCAATCTAAAGAATTTTGGCATAAATTATTTCCTAGTAATTCCACACACACACACACACATATATGATGTGAAATGTACAGCACACATGAATTTTCCTCCTCTTCTCCATACTTGAGCGTAAGAGGATCCTACGGAATTTCCAGATTCCAATTCCACCTCCCCTACAAACACATAGAGAGTGACGTATGACAAAATCCCATCAACTCTCGCCCTGTCCTTATTTCAAGCTCCCTCTCATTTCTTCTGTATCGTATCAGGATGCGGAGGACGGAAGGAATAGAGATAGGAAAAGACAGAAGCTCTCTCCTTCTATACTACAAGGGATCCCAGAATTGGACATAAAATGTGCTGGACCATTTGGTCCATTTTGATTTACTCCAAGATATGGTCCAACGACTTTCGAGTCAGCCAGCATAGAATCATTGGATCCACGTCATTCCCCTTATAGCTATTCTAATTCATTTTAATCAAACAATAATATGACAAGCAAAATCTTCCCTAGCTTTTTCCTTCCAAGCATATACACATACGTATCTAAATATACAAACATAAATCCCTTTTATGTCATACCAGTCACACAAAAACTCTCCACACAATATATAGTATGCTCTTCCATATAAATTCAACCTTCTAAATACATTCTAGTTTTCATTGGACCCAACCATCCGAAAACATTTCATATGATTTCCTAACAGTAAATCCACGTTTGAAATTTTTTTAATACATTCACAACTTCTATCAAATTCATATCCAATCAAACCAATTTAAATTAGAGTACTTCCCAAAAATCAAGTATTAACAACTTGAAGCTCACTTTTTCCTACCTCCCTATACCCCTGGAACACGGATAAAAATATACAATTAGACTCCACCTGTATCCACTCTAATCATTATAATTCATCATATCAATATAGAAAAGTCCCATAGTTAGGTAGGGCAGTACTCGTTAAATGCATTGATAGGGTTAAAGTATATAGTAGAGTGAATGAAGCCATGAAAAAGGCCATAGGAGAAGGAGCAGGAGCAGGAGACTTGAGTGAAAAGCTAAAATTCCCTGTCTATCACACAAGGAATAACAAAGGAGTTTCACATAACAAAACTAATGTTTCCTCCTCATGTATACATTCATCTGCGAATCAAATACAGTCATTCATCTGGCCATCTAAAGTGGCCAACGGCATGGGTGCAATCTTACTAACGATAAAGCCAAATCCTATACGTGTACATACCTAGGTTGGGAAAGCTTTTGCTCCAATACATAGTGATTATATTAGAGAGAGAGAGAGAGAGAAGGAAGCGGACTAGTAGAACCCCACAATGTTGGAGAAGTGAACAGAACAATCTTTTGATAATGTAATGTGCATGGTGGTAAATCTACACTTTGGGATCCCTCTGAAATTTCATTTCTACTGATTACATTCGGGCTGGAGGGGATCTTTTCTCTCTCTCTCTCTCTCTCACTCTCCACTATTTGAATCAAACTGTATAGGAACGGAGTAAACCCGTATTTAGACCTAGGCTTTCCTAGTACAACATTATATGTACGTAGTTCTAATAGAAGACTCCCATGTACATTTGACTGAGTGAGTGATGGGCGCATTGAAGCAAGTTTTGCTATCCCTGCAAATAAATCCCTCTTCTTGCATCATTAACTTGCGAATGTTTCCAGCTCTCTTTACTATATTTATAGCAAAGATATATTCAAAAAAAGAATTCCTCTCTGACTTTATACTTGCCTATACATATGTATGTATGTGTGTATGGGATGCATTCGGCTAAAAGTATAGACGGGGCAAACACAACCCTACTATATGATCCCAGTTACCCAAAACTTGACGTTTGTTCCAATCGCGCATCAATGTAAAAGGAGTCTCTGATGATTAGGCTTCTTCTATACGTTCAATCCCATCCATTTGTTCATTTACAATTAAATAAAAACCTGGAGGGATTTTCTACTCTCTAAAATAAACCCTACCTCTATACCTTTATACCAAAGTCATCAGTCTCTTTCCTCAGTCATGAAAAATCCAAGAGAAATTACCAGAATTTACAGGTAAGGCACTTTTTCCCTCTATAAGAGAAAAATACTTTAACCTTTATCACCCTCTTAGAATCTCTATAAGAATAATTATGCCCCGTTCACAATACATTTGTCCTCTATAAACCAGGTAATTTACATTCCTATTCTAAATCTCATTACCCTTTGCCCATTACAACAAAGCCCCCTTCATTGATAACATACTTGAGAATTTAATTTCACTTGAACATGATTTTCCCCTTGGTATCGTAAAAACTATTTAAATCTCTTTCTCCCCTCTTTAATGCTTCGAGGAGGAGGATGAAAAATACAATAATCCCTAATAGGCACACTGACAGATTTTCTCTAATTTTTACAGCTCCACAAAAAAAAAAGATTGCAAATTGTCATTGAATAGACAATAATTTTTGAACATTTACTTTTCATGTGACCACAAGTTGTAAATCGTACAGCTTATTACGTTGCTTAAAAAAATTGTGGAGACCATGGATATTACTTGTGGTTTTACAGGGATCTTAACTTATCAAATGATACAAATGAGTATATCAGAGTTGACTGTACATATAGGAAGATACTGATACGTGTGCTACTTATTGTTAGAAAACATATACCTGCGCATATGTTTATAGGAGAGGGACAAAAAAGTTCAACTGTTTCAGTCTCTTCTCAGGTCTCTTGGTTATGTTGGAAGTGCCCTTTTCTATATACAAACTGACTCTGTGAGTGAGAACAATTTACTGGGATATAAGCTTTCCTATGAATATGTATAGGTGGAAGGTATAAGTTTTCCTATGGCATTTGTAGATGTAATAATACTAGGCATATGGAAAAATCACCAAGTGAGTTAGTGTTGCTGCTCACATTATGATGGCCAAGATAGGTTTTTGATAATGAAGGATGATCATGAAATAGCGTGCAGGCGGGTATCGAGTTGCATGATGTGGCCAATGATCATATCCCCGTGGGGTGTCATTTCTCAAATAGCCAGTATAGCCAGGGCAGGCCACAACAATGTAATCATAGGTCACGCTATCTGACCCCCTCCTTGTGGACCCAAATGCTATTCTTTTTCGGATTATCGGTTATTCTCAAAAAGCACATACACAAATGTACTCACACTCCTACATATTATATTAACTATATAAACTGCATATATCTCCTACAAATAGGAAAAAAGGTGTACATTATTACCTCATACCTTTTCCTCTCTCTCTCTACTCTGTACATTACGCTGTAAGAGTTTAAAACCTCCCTGTCTTCAAGCCTTTTTTGAAAAAAGGCTTATAACTTTTTAAACTATACTCACAGTGCTCATGTTGAAGCCCTCTCTCTTCCACACCATTACCACAGTATTTATTACAAATAATGTCCAATATTAAGTTGAATACGCATTGAAAATAATATAAAAAAAATATCTCACATCCTTTTTTTTCTGCCTACACATTCATATATAGAAAAATTAGTTTGCTTGAGCAATGTAAACTTTTCACCATGCTGTTGATGTTGCTGTTATGGAGGTAAATAAGATTTCAAGTTACAAAACGCCATATGGTTAACATGCTATGAAATCCTATGGTAAGAAGAATCCTCTAAGCTGGTTGTTCGGTAACTAAAACTATGGTTCAAGTTTCTTCTCTCTCTCTCTCGCTCAACTCAACTCCTCTTCAACTATACTATAGTAAAGTCATGGAAAGGGAAGAGTTTATCCAAGAGCTTAAAACTTGTAGCATATCTTGGAACATGATCAGAACTTAGCATTAATGCTGGAATTTCCCTCGTTATAAATTATTTATCAGTGGGAAAAAAATTCCTCACTATCTACAACATTTACATGGAAGGTTCAGGGACTGTGGAAGTACCTTCATGCCATTAAACCAGCCCTACTTAACTTGACCCTATTACATAAAGGTACATTCATGGCCAATGAATAAAAGTCCTCGGATGTATTCAAACTCTTAGAATTATCCAATCAATTTAAATATACACACACACACACACATTTTCAAAATGACTTCTCCGGAGGTAATTTCTTAGCACAGGAAATACCACAACTATTAAGTTTTTCATCATGTTAAACAAATGATAATATTTACAGCTATTGCGTGTCTTACGCATTAACTGCACCTTCAATTATTCGAACCAGTCAAAAGTTGCTGTGTATGAAATATAATAAAGAGTTGTATGCTCCCGCATGCTTTGAATAATAATGATAAAATGTTATAAGAAGAAGGAGAAGAAAAAATTTAAAAAACTAAAGAAAGAAGAAGAAACTATAAAGAAAAATGACATTTATGAGTTCTTACCACATCAGGGGTACTTGCACCGTCCGTATGGGAGGCGGAGTCAAGTGAGCGTGACGCATCACCGTTGCCAGTGTGTCCCAACTCTGACGGAGGTTTTGTCGAGTCCCGTTCATCTATCACTAAGTCGATGGGCATTTTCCCTTTCAAACAACTAATGTATCGGTGACAGAAATTGTCACAGAGTTCATGTACCTGTAAAGTAGAGAGAAAAAAAATAATGACAACAACAAATTAACCTAGGTCCGTAACATTTCACCAATACAGTAATATTACCAATAGAAATGTTACCCATCATCTCCAAACATTCATCTCTCTCTCACAACAACAAATAATGACTCTACCCATTGACACACAAACTCTCACTCTATAATGTCCAATAAATGTCAGAATTCAAGGTCGTACTGGATTTTACTACAAAGCATAAATCTATTTTTACTTCTACTTCTACATCTATAGAAAAGTGCAAATATTCACACACAAACACACAAATTTAATAATGACTTAATTTTCTCTCTCCCTCGTTTACTCAACAAATTTCCACGGATTTCCAGGATTAACATTTATTATATTACTCTACTATAAGCATTGGTTGTTATTCCACGTCATCTCACAATGACCATTTCAAGTACACTCTCCCTCGACAGATTGCTACAGATTTGTCAACTTAAGTTGACGTGAAGCACATGTAGTAGTAGTAGTAGTAGCTTTATGTACACATTTTCTCACATGCTCCATATCTCCATATATGTGTGTACATAAAAAAAACTTATAAATTGGCACTCCGGCTTCCAATACATTAGAACTAGTAGAGGACGAGACACATGACATGTGGCCCTATATAAATAATATACAGAGCTGATAAAATACAATATATCGAAATACAATATGAAGCACACGTTGCATATAATAAAAGCCATATAGGACCATCCGACAAGCATAACATGACATTTTAAAAATCCTTCCTGCTCCTTTCCCAACCAACCAAACAAAACTGCATAGGGAAAAAGCATGGGAGACACAATAGGAGAGTCGTGGAGTTGATTCCACTCTTGAGCTTTTCACAAGGGATTAGACCAGTCAAGCGAAATAAAGAGTGACACCTTAAACACGAACCAAAAACCATCATCCAGTATTTTGCATTGCAGGCGGTCGTGCTCTCCGATTTTACACTTTCTGCGTCCCGTCAACCCTTTCCATTTCAACTCCAATTCAAATATATTAAAACCACGCGCTTTAGCTCTCTACAATATACACACACACACACTCGGAGTGCCTTTTTTTACAATATACATATACGCTCTTTATTGGAACTTGCCAAACCGGCAGCCGTTCCTATATATTTAACATGCAGACAGCAGACACCCTCTTTAACAATAATATTAAATCACACTGTGAATGGTTTAATACCATCTAAACACCCAAGTTATTATTCAAATCAATGTCATCTATTATGTACGTCAAAAATCCTGGACGGAACAAGCCACATACTTTTTCTTACCGCACTAACAACACTAACAACACTAACACCCCAGCCCCGCTCAACTATAGAATTTAAATTATATCCTAATACTTACATATATCCTTCAATCAATAGACACACACACACACACACAATATTTAATTTTAAAATCCACCAACCACTTTTAAATCTACTTACGGTCAACACGAGCATAGGCTTCATGAATTAAGTATACTTTGCGGTATTTATCGAGATTGACAGGGAAATTTTTCCTTTCTCTTTATAAACTCTTTCTCTCTCTCTCTCTCTCACCCACCCTCTAACATAACAACATGCTCTTGACAATAGTACAAGTACAGAGAGACACGCAAGCTTATAACGGGAGGGTCTTCTTTTCTTCAAGTGCTATATAATTTTTTTTTCAATTTCAAAGTCGGTACGAACATGATGCTACGTAAAAGCTGTAAGAGAGAGAGAGAGAGAGAGAGAGAGAGAGAGAGAGAGAGAGAACACACAGAGGATCATGATGAAGCAAAAATTTTAATCTGACTCTGGACGATTTACTCCCCGGCACACTATATTAACATCCTTTGTACAACACACACCAACTTCCTCTACATTATAAAGGACCCAAACCTACACAGAGAACCAAATACCTTGATAATCTGTGAATGTATTAGTGAAGGAAGATTATCAAAAGGTTGGTAGTTGTAAATGTAGCTTTGATATGATTTTATTACTACACCACCGCTTGGAATGTAACCTTCTTTTGCAAATCATCATCATCTTTCAGTGCTCACCCGATGGAATGCTATTGATTTGATTTTAACATACTCTAAAAACTCACACACACTATATTTTTCTCCCCTTATTTGAACATGTACTCTCTCACTCTCTCTATCCTTGAATTTTCCCTTACATTCTTTAGCCAAAAAAAATACTTCTCTATATTTTCTTATTCTTTTTTGTATTGTATTAAAAAAGGATTGAATTTTTCTTATAGTGATAAATGAGTTGTAAAAAAAAGAGGGAAATCGCTAGAAAATTAAATATGGAAATTGTCTGTGTGGGGAAAAAAAGAAGCGAGAAACAGGTTGTAGAAACTTTAAACAAGGCCACTTACAATTTCCATTAATGTCACATAGACTTTAAGTAAAATTCGATGCTTGTATATTTGTTTTTGTGAAAAAAAAAGTTTCTGAACAATCAGCCCAAAAGCTATGGAGGAGGAGGAATAGAGAGAGAGAGAGAGAGAGGGAAAAAAGCGAGAGAGAGAGAGATTGAATTGGGCGCGGACTAGGAGCAGGACGATGAAAAAGATAATAGAAATCTTAGACTTGTCGATTCTAAAGGCCGTGTTTTATTACAGTCTAATGTCTTCCACAATGTTTATCTATTATGAGGCTTGGGCGGATCCATTCCATGACTTTGCCGAGCATTCAACAAAATACTCGGATCCTATTCCCTTGAATACAACACTTTCTCAGATTATACCTCCTCACAAAATGCATAAGTACATGTTTTGTAAAAAGTCTTTCGTAAAGGGTTTATTTTTCGGCTACAAGTCCTATGTAAATCTATACATATTTCAGTAAACTTGCGGCAAGTTACTTGCCTCTTCTAAGTTACATTTTTCCTCACTTATATCCACACACACACACACGTACATACACTACGTAAAATACCTAACTACAAAGAAAGCAGAGTTACTATGGGAATTGAACGGGAACAAAAGAGACATTTTCCCTCTTTTTGCTTTTTTAGTAGATGAGAAACTCAATCCAGAAAATCTATGCGACCAGAAACATACCACACATAGGGAAAAAAAGAACAACCCAAAGGTTATATCATTCCCTACCATCAGTAGTGTTATATAGGGAATAGCTATATAGAATAAAATTTCCAAGCTTTCTTCACCCCTTCCCATACTCTTCTTTTATATTGGACCATTATATAGAACGATTCCAGAAAAATTAAACTTTCCCTTCCTCCTACACTCTACCACATCACTCCTATTTCCATATACACTATACTATTACTACAATCTCAACCACAATACTATATACAGTGGAATTTCAAAGGTAATTCCTTTTTTTTATTATGCACACAAGAAAATAAATGTATGGAAAAAAATTTAAAGCCATGAAAAATAAATAAAAAAGGAGCGCTAGAATATAACGCATTCATGGGCATTATTATCCCAGGGTGTGTAACTCTTGTAAGTTGTACAATGCTACACCAATATTAATTTTCCTCATTAATATAACACCTGTTCAAGACCTTCCATTACTACTTTAATGGCGGTTGTGGTCATAACTGTCAAAAATTCTTTCTCACTACTGCGCCTCCATACTGTGACTAACTATACAGGGAACTGCTACCACTACGCACTCAACGGAGGTATTCTTACGCCTAGTTAAAAATATTCAGTAGTCTAAAGAAGATGGTTCAAAGCGCATTAAAAACCAGAGAGATGCTACTGAATTATAATGAGTTTTTATATTATATGCTCCGCACAGAAACTTCCAATCCTTCAATGACATTTTCTCACTAGTGAAATAGCCTTAATTATATATACGCGCATCCAAATAATTCCTAGTTAAAATTCCATTTTTATGTCTCAACTTTTTAAATTGTAACTGCGTGTAAATGTTCATCATTAAAAAAAATGTAGGGAAAGTAAATGGAAATGTTAACAAGAATCATCAACACCTTTGGGACTCAATTGAAAGACAATGTGACAGGGGATGGATAAACATTGATGATGAAAATTATTATTATTATTATCATCATTTTACAAGTAACTCTTTAGTACTTCCGCATACTGCACATATAATATAGTTTACATATACAAAATAACTTGATACGTTACATCAATTCCCTTTGAGTCTCTCTACTCGTAAAACTGATCATAACGTGAGCTTTTACAGGGGCTCTAATTACAGGAACAACGTTGTTGGCACATGAGCGTAAATCCCATAAAGCTTGTACTTTCTCGATTAATAATAATATCCCAGCTATTTTATCATCTGTAGGTTATTAGAGATAGACACTCTATGTGATATCTACCATTAAATAACCCTCACGTCACTTTCTGTCTTCCTCGTCTCTTCTCTCTCTCTCTCTCTGATTTGCATGAACGGAACGGTAAAAAAGGCTCTTTCCTCATTCAGCGTACAGTCAGAATAAAGAGAGACAGATAGGGAGGGATTATTTTATAGGCAGTAATTACCATGCGCAAAAGACTATCTCTTCCACATTTCAAATAATATGTACCTACAATATAACATATCTCTCTCTCTCTACAATGTCACCCTATATGCTCTCCTACCCCATCAATTAAACTTGCTCATTCATTAGGATACTTTATTCGGTAGGAGCCGCGTTAAAGCAGAAAAGTCTAGTAACATTTTCCCTTTTTTATAAT
>JAQFXU010005782.1:0-11149 GCA_034693705.1 Spatulosminthurus flaviceps | reverse complement strand
GTACACATGAGTCACAACTTACAAATTCATGGAAAATCTGGGAAAACCAGGAAAATAACGGCAATTAGAAAGTCTGAGTTAATGAAGGTTTATTGCACCTCTAATCTGCTTATACAAAGTTATCCTTACATTAATTAGTAATCATTTTTACATCATGAACTATACATAGAGGAGAAGCAAAAGGTGAGAAACACTGTCTCTCGAATTTTGTTGTCAATCACTTCAAACAGTCCGCTAGTTGATCTGACAACTCTTGTGGGCCGTATTGTCACAGACAGACACCGCTATATTCTGTATAGCAGCTAGAGGTTAAATTCGTCATGCTGATTATCCACTCAAGTGTCATTATGTTTGATCTCTTCAACCGTTTCTCTTGGGTAATCGTACATCGAATTGTAGTAGCTGTACATCCTTGCACTTACAGCAACTCTCACAAAATATATCTTTTTGGACTAACATCTATATAAAATGATGACTATCTAAACCGCATAACTTTACGCATGTATATATAGCATTCCAGATATGGAGATAATTTATTAATAATTTCCTTACAACTCGGTCTTTTTGGTTCCAAAGTTATGATAAAATGCTGAAAAATGATCGAAACTGTAAGAATAATGACGCAACCAGGGTTTCAAGCCATTGAAATGACGAACTTGAAAATCCAGTGGAGTTTTTTCTTCGTTTTCATACAATTTACCGACTTACTTAATTTTATGATTTACAAGCCACAAAGACAAATTAATTTACTACAACACTACGAAAGTTACTTATCTGATATCTTCGTAAACATATTTTTCGGAGGTAAACTACGAATATTAATTAATGGTAAAGTCATTCACGTACGTCACGCACACAACTTGCATCTACAAATCTGTACAATAAGAAGTAACTTTCCTGCGTTCATAAATTACTTGAAAAAGTTAACTTTAGACACTTATTAATATTCAGTGTCTAACAATAATTATTTTCTCACAAGTTTTGGCTTCCTTTAATTCGAGGGGCCATCGCATATATATATATTTTGATGATTATATCATTAATAGTAATAGTGACAATCAGTATGTAACAAAAGTACAGAATACGAGGAGAATAGAATAATATAATTACCTAAAATTTTACAATTTTTCGCAATTTCTAAATTACATCAACAACAGCATCCTCTACAATTAATTCCTGTGTCTCACCAGTATTCGTATTGCTTAAATCATCCGTCATACTACATTCCACTACTTCCTCCTGTCCGGTACTTAAGTTCTCAGAGATTTGCAAGTCTCCTTCTTCAATAATAACTTGCTGTGTCGGCTCATCAACAATGGTGTCCTCAACTGCGGATACGCTTACGGTTCCTATCTCTTCATCAGCAACTTCTTCAATTTGTACTCCTTCCACCACTTGCTCTTCTTCCATCGACTGCTGGTGATCAACCAATCCTTCCTCCACCAACATACTTTCTTGCACCTCAATTTCCTCTACATGTTCCGCTCCTTGATGGTCAATACTATCATCTACTTCCATGCACTCATCAGTCAATTCTACTTGTTCGTTTACAGGTTCTTCCTCGACCATTTGCATGCATTCCTGAAACTCAACCTGACCATTCCCAGTCTCTTCGTCCTCAAGTATTGGTGGAATACCAACTTCCGGAACTTGTTCCAAGGTAATCGCAGATTTGCTTTCTTCTGATTCGGCTTCGACTGATACATTCTCTTCACCCTGATTCAAATCAACTTGTGCGTGAATCATTGTGTTTTCTATTTCAACTTCATGTTTAGCTGCATCCACTTCTTGCAGGGCCTCCAAGGTGACAGTGTGTTGATCCTCATGCTCAATCACTACTTCGTGCTGTTGCAACTGTTGCTCGGGGGCGGCAACATCTAAGGAGTCTAATGGTTGTTCTTCAGTGGAAGCCTGAACTTGGATAACTTCAGCTACTTGCTGCTGCACTTGGTCAATCACTTGATTAATTACTTGAATCTTCTGGGTGACCTCCACATCTCCTCCTGTAGACGAGGGCGTAGACGATTTCCCCGTATCATCCACCATCCCTACTTGATTCTGACCCAGTACTATGTGAAGCTGCTGACCCATACCATCCACTTGTCCTTGACTTTGTATTATGTGATGATGAGGTTCACCGCCTGTTACAGCATGGAGCTGAACATGACCCTGTTGTACTTGGTTCATGAGGCTCTCAGTGGTTACCACAACATTCGGATCATGACCAGCCAAACCATGATCTCCTGCTGTATGAAATTCTATAACATGTCCCGCAGGAACAGATGCTCCCAAATTCGATAGCAAGACCTGGGTAGCTTGTCCTCCCACGGCATCTGATGAGACTGTGACTGGTAAAGTTACTCCACCCGAACTCACAAACACCGAGCTAGAATTTTCAAATTTTGCGTTCAATCAACATTTGGCTTTGATCTTGTTTTAATTTAGTTTAGCAACTTCAATAGCTGGATTAAATCTTTTGTGTTGATCCACTTCTGATTTTGGAAAGTGGTTTTTCAGTTAACAGCACTTTAAAAATGCAGCAGGTCAATCATCGTAATTTTTAAATAAAATACTAAGAAACAAAACAATATGTACATCGGAGAAATCTTCGTATTGATTTATAGCGAGTATTTATCGCTGGATGAATAGCTTCACGAATCAAAGAAACAAACATTTACTCTAAAGCAAAGGGATAGGGCAATACAGCAAACTCACTGTTGATGCACTTCAGGCACGCCATACTACGCAAACGCTTTCACACCATCTAGACTACTTTTGTCAATTCACCGACTGAACGTGAATTTTTAGATTGCTACGAACACAGTTCGAAAATTGTGAAACAATAAAATACGGCAAATCATACTGCGAATAGACATAAATCTGCAAAATAGGCAAACGAAACAGTTGAGGAAAAGTCTAAAACTACCCAAACACCTCTACAATACAGCGACGGTTTCACAGTCTGAAAATTTATTCGCACAATGTCATTAACAAATTACAATTTACATGCAAGTTATCATTTTCCTTCACCAGCTACCATTTTAAAAAATATTGGCTCTTTTAATTTACCAACTACAGCTAGAACAGCAAAACACCAAGCACAACAAAAATCGTCCTAATCTATGTCAGTTTTTATAATGTGTATAAAATTGGAAAACTAAATAACTTTCAATAGCGGTACGTGTAGTAGACTTAACTACTTACTGTAGCAGAAAAATAATGTTTGATATCATAAAGTCTAAGTAACTGAAACTGACCAAATAATTACGCAGCATGCAAGAAAATACAATTTGCTAACTATGTTGAGGTGATTGGTAATGGGGAAGGAATTACAGATAGATGGGCAAAAGTTAGCTACTCAACAGTTTAGATATCAAATCATCATCATACCATTTCTGTGGGTCCAAGTACATATGATCATTCTGAACACTGAAAGTTGCTTGTCCTGATTCGAAATCAAAGTGAGTAGTTCCATCCCCCTGTGCGTCTTCATATCTGGTAACGGATTCGTCCAAAATAGCAGGAGCCATGGTCACTTGTCCATTCTCATCTTGAAGTTGAAAAAATATTACTTGTTTTCCAGTTTCGTCTATACCCGTAATCTTCCGGAACTGGTTGCCCTGCATATCTTGAACAATGAACTGATCGGAAGTTCCAGCAGTCGGATCGCCTCCTTCAAATATCATGGAGCCATCTGCGGTCATTCCAACACCTACACCACTAACATCAACCTCTACAGCATTCTGGGAACTATCCATTATAAATACTGCAGGAGTTCCATCACTATTTACCCCCGTCATAAATTCTGTTCCTACATGACCATGCTGAGCTTCGAGACTAAGCGTTGTTCCTATTAAACAAACAATCGAAATTACAATTCACCAAGAACAAAAATTAAAGCAGGACAGATTATGTGAATATAAATGAATACCTTCAGCGGATGGAACTAACATAGGGACAGACAACGTGTTTGGGTCGATTCCTTGCAATATTTCAATGGTCTGACCATCGGCAGTCACAAGACTCCTCACAAGCCCATCCATACTATGATGATGGATTTCCTCTGAGCTTTCAGGTATTACTGCACTCTGCAAACGCGCCGCCCCAAGAATAGAGGGGAACTGTCGTTTTTTCATTCCTTGATGAACAACAGTAACAGAACGATTGCTTATAGACTCATCCGGTGGTAATCTTGGGTCTTCCATCTCCTCCAATCGAGCAACATCTTTGTGCAAAGATCTAATATGAGCCTAATTGGAAGAGAAAACAACAATTTATTGAGTATAAAGTCCAAATAACATAAACAACGATAACAACACTTATAAACTTATTCCGCACCTTCAAATTGATATTTCGAACAAAAGGCTTTCGACAATATGGACACTCATAAACTTTAGTGTCTTTATTGCGATGCAAATTTGCTGCCATGTGACCTTGTAATGCAGAATTTGATTTGAAGCTCGCATTGCATATCTGTAACATTAATTAATTTCAATTCTCTGACAAAAATTAACTTGAAAAATTGTGGTAATTAGTGTTTAATCATAGTTGATGTAGCAAAAAACAGCAAGGAATCATTAACCTTCAAAAGCTAAGATTTGATTTTTACCAAAAAGACATAGCTTGAAAAAGTATTTACCGTGCAGGCAAACTCCTTGTTGACATCATGACCTTGTTTGTGCTTCGTCAGGAGTGACTCGCTAAGTGCTACATAATCACAGCGGTCACAATGTGGGAAAACACAATTTTTCGGCGGATTTACTCCATGCTTCGTGTAAAGATGATACAAAAGAAGATTACGCTTGGATGCTTTTTGACCACAGTACTCGCAGATTCTTGCATCAATGCGCTCTCCATGTACATCCTAACGATAAAATGCAAGCAATTAAAAGATTCAATGCACACATTACGAATTAGTTATCATAACAGAACAGAGAGGTTGTAGAAACTCACAACCAAATGTCTTCTGTATGCGTAGTAAGTCTCAAACTCCAAGGGTATATCTTCTGCTCCACACTGAGCACATAACCAAGGACCGGTGGTGTTTTCTGCTCCAGAAGGAGGTTTCTTAGTCTTATCTGAATCCCAGAATGCCTTGTTAGCCACTGCAGGTTTCTTCAAAACAACAGTACCGGCTGAATCTGGGGCTGAAGTTGACTTAAGAACAATGTAGGATACTTTGGACCTGGCATCTTTGCCGGCAGCAGACATAGCTGCCGTAGCTGAACTAGGAAGATCAGCTTCTTTCTGAACAATTTTCAACTTTATATTTCTATTTTCTTTCACTAGATCTGGGTATTTCTTTAATACTTCCGAAATGATTTTAGAATGATTTGTTGCATTGAGACCTTCTATACTTCTAGAAATTGTGATAGGAGGAATTATTTCTTGCGCTAGCATGGGTTTATTTTTGTTCTCTTTCTCCGATACTTCCGGTGCGAAACGAACCACTTTCTCAACTCTAACTCCTGTGGTTGCGGTACTGACTGAAGACTTCATAGCGGAACGCTTAGTAGGTGTCAATCCATTTTCGTTGGTTTCTTGAACGGATTTGGATGTACCTGGCGTTGAAATTTCATTAGGGGTGGCAAAAGTAACTGAGGAATCGCTGAGTAAAGAAGTCTCATCTACTGTTGAGACAGTTTCTGAAAGATTTGAGTCCAAACTTTCCTGGCTGAAACAACCTTCGGTCGTTGAAACTACTTCCTCTACAGTCTCATCAGTTAAATTAACATCACTCATCGTAGAATCGTCCGTGGAGAGTTCGGTAGAATTTAGAGAGACATTTATTGACTCCGAACTTGAAGGTACATCTACTATACTCGTGTGGACTTTAGCAACTTTCGAAGCTGGAGATTCTATGGGCACGGAAAAGTTCATCAAGAGTTAACACAAAATTTTCTAGTCACAATTGCAATTTCTTATCTCAACTTACCATCACTAGGAGATTGTTCAGTCTGGTCAGAGCCTCCTTTGGAGGATATATTGTACGTTACTAAACTTCTCTTCACTCCATGACTTTGAGTTTTGACTGCATCAAAAATATCTTCCACTTTACGAACTGATGCAGCAGCTTTCTGACGATCCATCAAGGCGTGTGACGCTGGGGTGACATAAGGATCATCATCTGTATCACTGGGATCAGGCCATTCAAATCTGGTAGGCCGTGGGGGCTCATCTCGTGGCGGCCACCTAATCGGAAATCCATCATGAGTCAATATGCTTCTCTCCATTTTATATTTCTTAACCACAATTTAATTTGCTCACTTTTCTAGCATCAGCGGGTCAGAATTTGTTGTGGGTGCATACTTACGCTCCTTCCAAATCGGCAACCTGATTGAAAAGTTTGGGATACAAATAATTGCCTCTTCACTCTGTTTAATTCGTACTTAACACAATAGTCACTCTACAGCAAAACAACTTACTTCTTCGGAGTGCTAAGCTTTCCTTGAAGAACCTGTCCACCGACCCGAATGGTCTGTGGTTGAACTCTAGCTAAAACAGTTTTGGTCTTCATCCCCGGTGGTAACGGCCTGCTTATACTTTTTGAAGTGACAGTAGTAGGGGAAGCCAATTTGATACTAGTTCCTTGAACTGCTTGTTGGCCAGGTATTTTCTGTAATGGTCTCCCTATTTCCACAGCTTGTTTGAAAACTATAGGCCTACTGGGTTCTTTCTTAGCCATAGCAATAGGTTTTCTTGCATGTGCCTCCAATAATTTGGTAAGTATGAGAATATTCATCAATTTCACCGTACGATATATATCATTAAACTGGGCTCCTTTCACTTCTAGCTTCCCGGTATAAAAGAACCTGCAAAATAAAGTTGAATCAGATTCCTCATATCTTCAAAGTCGTCGTCATGTTTTCCAAGCATTTTTCCAAAGCCCTACACCCCACATACGTTATACGTGACGTAACAAATTCTGTCATCAACCTTGGTAATTTGTCCACCTATCCCTAAATCATGTACCTTAACATGAGGTCATAAAACTCCATATTGCACTTAATAGAAGCACTTATCCTATAACTTACTTGACGATTGTAACCATTGTACTATACTCAATATCTTTTGGAAGAACTAGCATCCCTCCCTGCAGTCCAAATAGTCTCTCAAGGTTCGCAAAATATTCCGTACATAGGTTGACAACCACTCGATGAACCTAATGCAAAAAAACATCAAAACCTTTAACAATACATATTTACAATAACCCATGCATGCAACACAATCCCAGTAGCCGTAACATCATTTCATAAAAATTAACAACTCCGCAATAACAGTCAAACCATACAACTTCAACCAATCCATTAACCCCAATTAATACCGAACGTTAAACGAATCTAGCATTCCCAATCCCAACACACAGAACAACCTATTTCATCAAGACGTAATCTCACTTTTACCATATAACTCAAGTAATCTCGAAGTTAATTAGCATTTTAATCCAGAACTGTAAAAGCCAACCCTGATTCAAGTTGATAATAAATACTTATTCCTCAGTAACTGCATGCAAATTAAAGCCCACAAATTGAATAAACTATTAATTACTTGGTATTTTTACAAAATAATAATGATACTTCACAATCTCCCCTCAAACATTTCTAAGATTCAAAAATTAGCTAAAATTGTAAATGACACGGAATTTAAACTCACTTTAAGTATTTGATTATTATGAAACTGGAGGATGAGATCGCAGAAGTCTCCTCGGTCATACATGACCTGGAGCCTTTGAAGGCAGTAATTTCCCCAGTTATCAACTCGGACATCCTGGGACTTGACTACCTGCATAGTTTTAGAATTGGCAGGTACTGTTCGGGTCGGTGTCACTACAACTGGAGTTGTGTCAGTGACGGTGCTCATGGAATTTTGAATTTGGGGTTGTTGTGGGGAAATAATAATATTTGCGGTCGAGGTTGTCGGAGGTTCTTGTGACATCTCGTCTTTAACTCCGGACACCAGCTGAACTCCCAACAATTCTTGTCGACTTTGCTAACTCTGGTCCTCTCTCTTCAGACAAACAAATTTTCTCATGGACTCTTCTTCCTTCGCCCTTTTCGCTCGTAGCTGTTAACTTACACAACGACCGCCATTGCTTTCGTGGCGTCGCTCTCTCTCTCTCTCTCTCTCTCTCTCTCTCTCTCTCTCCTTATGTTCCGTAAAGTCAGCTCTCGCAAAACGCTTTATGCATTCAATATTGCCTTGCCTTCAAGTATATAAGTGCAATAAGTTGCGATGCTATGCAACAAAATCAAAATCATGCAGGGCCCATCAATAACGTTATACTGTCCCTTGCATATAGATATACGTAATATACAAATAAACACACACGAGATAAAAGCCCATAAGCCCAATAAGGCAAGACTGTGTGCTTTTTATGAATTAGAAGCCCACAAGTGCGCAAAAGAGCGTTATGTATTTAAATGAATCCTACTATAGCCACCCTTCAGCCTTCAGCCACACACATGTGCACTCTCATGTGTATATCATGGCTATCGTTTTTTAGCTCCACGGCTAGTTACCAGTGTTAAACACGCTTTCACTATACAATTTCAAAAAATCTTGAGGAGATATGTATTATTTATTTTGATTTATTCCCGAAAATGCGCTGTAGGGGTTATGAAAGTAATTTTTAAATGAGCATATAAATAAGTATTCTCAAAAAAAGGTGTACCGCGCCGTTTTTGGTGATAGCTTAATTTTGGTTGAAGAGATTCACATAATGGAGATTATTTTCATTGATTTACGATATTACGATTGATTGGCCCATTTCACTTGCTTTACTCGATTTCGCTTATGCTGAAGCTTTTGTTGTGGCGCTCTGAGATTTCTTCATCAAATGTTTTTACTTCGGCCATTTTTTCCCGGACGAAGTATCTGGCGGCGTTTTCTGTGATGATGTCGTCTTCAGTGAAACAAATGTCAGTTTCTTTGAATGTAACTGTACATGTGTTCCGCTGTAGATTGACTTGTGAATGAGATTCATATTCTCCTCGGTTTATCACTCTTTCGAGTCGGTGGAATGTGAAATATATCAACATCTGTAAATCTTCGTTGCACATATTTCTCGAGGAGGCTTATTGACCGTTGAGTTCTTGGATGCCGTGTTCGAGATGTTCAATACGATTCTTCGAGTTGCTTTGTGGTATCTACACATATATTCATTATTCATTCATTATGTATTCTTACTTCACCTGAAAGGAGCTCTTCAACCGTTTCTTGTATAGTGTTTCTTTGAATTTTTGTTTGGTCTTATTGTTAGTTGTCTTTTTGTCGTTTATGTACGTTAACTTCTGTTTTTCTTCTTTGGTCTCCAGTTTTGGAAATGGGCCCACTGAGTATATCAGTGGTAATTGAGCTTACGTTTATGTTTAACGTTTTGCCTAGATTTATTAATGAAAGAACGGGATGGTGTTAATACTCTCTACAACCTGACAAATGGAAGAACGCAATATATTATATAGGAGGATGTCAACCACTGGTACACTAGGGTTCATTCATTCTTTCCCGAAAAATGCATGGAGTTCCCGCCTGACTGGATTGACTGCGTTGTCCTTATAATGTTATTAAGTACGTTAGAAATTATTTTTGTCGGAAAATCAATTTCCAGGAAGCCAAACTTTCATATGTACATGATAGAAGCATGAAATTAAGTTGATTTAATCACTATTTTAGTACTTTCGTGTGTAGTTTATTGGCGGCTTTAATTATTTCTTGACATAAATGAACCTAATGCTATTACATATGTGAAGTCCAATCTTACAGTTAGCTCAAATATTACACAATCAGCTCATCTTCATATTTTTATAGGATGAATGGGCAGAACTTGAGCGTATACAGGTTATAGTATTACTTATTAGTGTGTATTACTCTGTATATATATACTTTGGATTTGGGACGCTTTTCTACTCAACTATTTGGCTTTTAAACTGGGTGGGTGCACTTAACTTCGTATACATTTTTGAATCTGGGTATACAGGGTCTTTATGTTGGCACGTGTTTAATTTGCACGGTGCCTCATTTTCAGAAAACAACGGAATTTGTAATTTGGCAAAAATCGAAATGTTGCAAAATGATACCGTACGTCGATTTTTTCCATCATTATGAGCATCGAAAGATGCTTTAAAAGCATCTTTTCACAAAATTTGGCCTCCCTAGCTCCACTGGGCTGGATATTGGAGGGCCCTTTGTGGATTTGTTAAACAAAAGGTAAATGGGAGAACATGGTATCTTTGACACAAAAAGGGAAAAAATCCGGGGTATATAAGTAAAAGGATTGATTGTAGTTGAAAAAATTACGTAGATTTTTATAGCCGATAATCGCCCTATTGTGGCTATTGAAAGTTGAAGCAAGTGTATATGCGTTCAAGAACTTGTAAATGAGCATTTAAATATACCCTTCGATTTTAAATTAGATAATTAAATAATTTTGGAGGCGATTATCAGCTACCCCATATAAAAATAATTATACGTAATGTGTTCTACAAAAATCGATCTTTGCATTTTCCCTACATTTCCCGAATTTTTTTCCTTTTTGAGTCGAAGATACCATATGTTCTCCCATTTACCTTTTGTTTAAAAAATCCACAAAGGGCCCTCCAATATATCCAGCCCAGTGGAGCTAGGGAGGCCAAATTTTGCGAAAAGATGCTTTTTATCATAGTATGTAATGATGGATAAAATCGATGTAAGGTAGCATTTTGCAACATTTCGATTTTTTTCCAAGTTACAAATTTCCATTTTTTTCTGAAAATTAGGCACAGTGACGTTGCTAGGTATAGTGCACGTGCTTAAACGTCTATGTTGTGGACAGTATAGCTGGTGTTGGTATTAGAAGTTTAAAAGCTTTGAGAAAGAAATGGCACACAAATGCATTAGCAATTATGCATGCAACTTCCTCTTGAACAGTTATTTACTTTTTATGACTTTTTGGGGTTCAGGGCAATTAACTACTTTTTTTTGCAGTGAACTCTCGAAACTTATTGCATTCTGTGAACAGTTCGTGCGAAATAAAGGTCATATATTTGGTATTTGCAATTCATGAGGAGAACTTATTCTTCGACTCTGCGGTCCTCCTGCATATTCATTACCTCTAAAATTGTAAGTACAAATTCTGCATATAGTCCTGCTTGCAGTACTCACGACACAATAA
>JAQFXU010005781.1:0-11150 GCA_034693705.1 Spatulosminthurus flaviceps | reverse complement strand
GTACATTACATGTTGTACAAACGTAAAACACAACGACCTGATTCAATTGGTGGTTTTTACTCAAAGTTGCGAAGAATAGTAAAAAAGTAATAATATAATTATTATTACTTTTTTTTATAATTATTATTATTATTACTATTTTTACTACTTTTTTCTAGAAAACAATCTGCACTGAGAACGTTCCCATCCGCATCTGCGGATGGCCTATTTGCTTGTTTTTAATAATACGGAAGAAATTATTTTTTAAAACTTAAGAATTCGTTTTATTTTGAAGGTTTCGTATTTTTTAAAACTTAAGAATTCGTTTTATTTTGAAGGTTTCGTATTTTTTAAAACGGATTTCTTAAAAATATGAACAAAATGAAATAGTTCACTATATAATAATATTATTTCTATTTTATTGTAACCACAAAAGCAAACGTATTAAGAAGGTGCTGATTGTAAAGAGTACTTTGGTTTATCTAAGCGTTTGGTTACGTGCGGCTTGCTGGTTTTCCTTTAAACTTCGATTCAAACTAAAAAAGCCTCGACGCTTCTTCGCATTTTGTTGTTTTTTGCATCAACTTGTGATAACTTAACCTCTCATTCTTCATGTCTTCATTACTCACCAATGTATTTAAGAATATCAACTTAACATTTTTTAAGACCTATAGTAATTTATTAATTGCTGTAACATATTACTTATATAACTTTAAAAGATGTAAGGTAGTACGTTTAGATATTTGTACAGTGTAACGTTTATAAAGGTTCCGGCCTTATTGCTCTCGAAGATTTATAAAAAGTTGATTTCAAAATTATAGTAACATGAGACTTACAATTAGATAGAACACCTGTAGTTTACACTAAGTTGCCTATAGTTTGTGAGTAATATGTAGACAATTCTGATCGAATAAGGGGATAAGTCTCTAGGGATGAAGGTCCCGAGTTAGAGGAGAAGTCCCTGACTGAATTAAAAGGAGCTGCTGGGGTTCGCCCCTAACTTTTGCGTGTGGAAGTTGAATTGATCAGAGATAAGTAAATAATTATGAGTAGATCCAGCTAATGATTGTAATTTGTTTGAACAATATTTCTTTTGTTTTAGATTAATTATAAAATATATATTTCATCATTTCAGTTGTTAAAATTGTTATGTAGGTAGTATGAATATAATGGATGGAGAGCTGTATGGAAATGCATGCAATTGAAGCGAGGGTGTGGAAATCCATTTAGTTTCAAAATAATTAAGCTTCCCCCAATAGAGACTTATACCGTGTTATTGGGTCAGAATGTTCTACTTTGTGACTTGTGACTGCTTGTATTTTAAAGTAGTTTCTACTCGGAAGAGTTTCGATAAGTACAGTTGGTAGTGAACGCAATAGCGAAGAAAATATACAATGGGGAAAACACACTGCGGGGAAACGGTGGAAGTGGACGATAACACGAGAAACTTTGATAAATTACAACGGCAAGAATTACTAAAGCTCCAGCGAAAGTACCGGCAATTAGGAGGTGATGCCCGATCTCCTAATTTGGAGAATGATTCTGGGGGTAAACTGGGGAGACAGAAAGCCATTGCTAGGCTTTTGCTCTATGAAAAGGAAAACCTCCATTCGGACCTAGTGATTGCCAATTCCTTGAGAAATCAAAATATAGCAAAGTACACAGGGGAGTTTGTGGAGCTCATACTGAAGAATTACAATGAATATCGTATGTCAATGGAAGAGCACATGGACGAAGTGTTTGAAATTGAACAACAGTTAGACAAAATTGTCAAGAGGATTCTCCAACAAAAACTTAAAATGCAGGCACTCTTCGGACAAGTCCTAACCCCAGAACATGTAGAGAGGATTACTGAAAGGTGTAAAAATAGACTGTACTGGCTCACCAGGGCTTTCAATTGCCGATGTCATATTAACCACCTAATGCGGCATGAAATCAGTGAATTACTCCTTGCTCGAACCAAGTTCTTCTTCAGGCAGAGGTGGTACAAGCAAGCCTATGCAGAGGTAAAAAACCTATAATGTTGGTTATCATAAATTAATTTTTTCGCGTCTAATTCTGTTCATTACACTTGCAAATACAGCTATTAAATAACCAATTAATTTGAATGTTTTTTTGCATTGCAGACCAAATCAATGATGAATAAAGTGACAGAAAATACAACGCGACGATACGACTCTAGAGATGATTCTGCTATGAAAATTAAAACGTTAATAAGTCGAAACGACCGTGACTCAAGAATGCATGTCTTAGAAATCAAGGATCTCCAAAGATTGATTCATCAGGATGAGAGAAATAATAATTTTATAAAAACTAAAAATAGGAATAGGAATTTACTTGAACCGGATTGGGCAAGAAGACAAAGGCGATTTGCATCTAAATACCGTAATTTAGAAACATTACTGGTAAATTACAAAAGATCCTTCAGAGAAGTTCTACAGTTGGGGAATACTCGAGATTTGGATACATTACTTAGCACTTATAGGACGCAAGAACAGAAAAATTTTGCACACGTCAAGTACCTCATGGATATTTACAACGAGATAATGGTCCTTAAGGCTACAGTGTTGCAGCTGCAAAAGGACATCGAGTACCATGCCAAAGTGTTTAACGTTAGGAAAAAAGCTGAGAAAAGTATTATAAATGATTTAACTAATGATGTGGCGAAGAAGGAAAAGATCCGGATGACTTTTGAAGACGAGGTGACAGTTCATTCCCATAATATTCTTAAAATTGTTTATAATATTAGCCTTCAGACATCTATCATTATGACTCCTATATCGAGCTGTCATCCCCTGACGATGAGGTTTTTTATTGGATTGATCCTCCCTTATCAACACTCTTTTGGTATGTCACTGACCCGCAAACTCAAATTTATATATTTTTAAAATAACCTTTTATGGATTTTTAACCCGAATTTGAAAATTACTATTTTTAAGTGGGATTAAACCTGGGGATTTTTGGATTTTACGGGCAGACTCGTAAAGCATCGTAAAAAATTTCTCAGGAGCAGAATCAACTCTCAAAGTAAATACTTACGCTTGCAAAATATTGCCTAGCCCTAGCCTTATGTATACACTTCATATGAGTGCATTTTTTCACATCCTGGATATCCGCGGAAGTGGTCACAGTTAATTATAAAAATGTGACCAATATAATTGTATTGCAAATATAAAAATTAGAAAAGTATTGTTAAGATATTTTCGCAGAATGTGCATATAAGCGGTGCCATAGTTTTAAAGATGAATATTTCCACAAAGCGTTTCTTGTGTAAGGTTTCAATGCTATATATGTATCTGGTGTTTGGTCAAGTTCTTTGAAAATTTCTGTACCAGAATATATTCAATTTCAAAACAGAATATGTTTGAAAAAATATTAAGGAAAATTAGTTAGAAAACACGTTTTTTTTACGAATAAATTTTTATTTTATATATTTGTTTGTTTCGTATAATATCAATCGAAAAATTTAGTTAAAGTTCAGAAATTTGCGTAGAATTTGATTGTACACACTACAATTATCTATTATTGATTTTTTTGAAAAATTTACATCTATGGAACTTCTAATATGCTCAAATTGAAGAATTCTTGGTCTAACTAATTAAAAACACGATATTTTGCGGATTTTTACAACTGAAATACATTTGCACGCGTTTTGCCCCGGCCTTGGGATGAGAAAATTCACAATACACAATGCTGTGACCAAAATTGTGGAGCTCAAAACATTTTGTCACAGGATGTATATAAGTATAAACTGTTAAAAAATACCATTGAACTTGTGAAGTTCACGATTTCGTGATTTGTCACAAAGACAAAGTGACATTACCATAGCTTAAAAATTATCATTTTTCACATAGCGTTTCCTATGGAATGTATGAATGGTATACGAATGGTCTGGTGTTTACCATAACATTTTAATCAAAATGCTGTGCTGTCGTAGAAGACATTTTTAAATATTTGATAACACGCAGCTCAATTTAGTGGTAAGGGGCTCAAATCAAGCTTTTTCAAGGGGTTTAAAATTTTGTCGTAGGAAAACATGGGGTTCCTCTGAAGGGATTTTTTAAGCATCCTCCCATTGGCTCAAGGTTAATTTATTACTGCTCCGCGACGCGAGGTACCTGCAGCCAGAGTTGTGGTACCAGTTGCTTATAAGTATGAAGTAAATATAAGCTAACTACCATAATTTAATGAGTTGGTCAATTTGGCTAAGGTAATGTAATCTTAATAATGAACCCCGAAACGCCATATCTGGAATTGCGCTGCTGAGCCGAGGTGTTCTGAATTGTTTACTTCCAAAATCATACTCGGACCTTCATGCGCAATGGAATACTCTAGAATGAAACTGCTGGAGAGTCTGTCTTTATAATGGATCAATTCGGACCAATACTCCAATTTGAGATAGATTTTTTCCTGAGATTGGGCTATTTTAAAAATCCCTTCTGTAAAATGCGTAATGTTTCGGGGCATACCATTTGCCAATTGAACTCACTATAGATACCAAGAAGGTTTAAAAGATTAGAAAAATGTATTAAAAATTTAAAGTCGCAATATGAAGCTCCGTTTAAAAGTTTGGTTTCAGCCTGCAAGCAATTAATTCTTAGTAGGGTAGTATAAAATATTCAAAACTCAGGAGAAATTGCACAAAACTTTGTTGTTACAAACTACAATTGCATAGTTAATATTATTACGTATTTTATTTACTAAGGACACTTCTCGATGGACGGGAAAAAATGCACTCATATACATAAGGCTAGACATTATTTTACAAGCGTATAAGTACTTGTCTTGCCATTCGATTCAGCTCCTAAAAATTTCAAATTTTTACGAATTTTACGGGTGTATCCGTACAAACTAGATATTCCCAGCTGAAATCCAACTTACAAATCGTGATTTTCAAATTCGGGCTAAAAATCCAAAATCGGTTATTTTTAAAAATCTAAATTTGAGTTTGCAGATTATTAGTGATACATCAAAAGGGTGTTTATATGGAAGGGTCAATCTAACAAAAATTTAAAACCCATACACGTCAGGGGGTGACAGCTTGATAGGAATGCTCGGTAATTTTTGACTTTGTATTATACGCTAAATTTGTAATTGTTTTCTTGAAGATGAAAACATCTGAAAATCACATGGTCAATTTGGTTAGCGCAATTCAGACAGTTTTTGAGGCAGCTAAGTGTGAGAATGCCCCCGTGATTCGGCTGCTTGGTCAGTTCCGTGGCTTTTCAGTACATCGTAGACTCTGAGCATTAGTAGAAGATTATTTCAACTAAATTCCTGTAGCTGGAATATTTTAAATTGCAGGAAACAAAATGGGAATAAGTCCGTTAAATATGTTGCTATGCTTAAAAGTATTGGAGCATCAAGTTGATGAGTTGCAACATAAGAAGGGATTATTAGAAGTCCAGAAACAAGTAATGGAAGGGAAGTTTCAGAAAGCACCTCCGCAGCATGGTTCCCTTCAAGGTCACGCGTTTAAACAAGTGAGCAAAGGTGGACCGTTCCGTCCGAGGGTAAGTCTCCGTTATTTACACGAGTGTAAATTATGATTTAAGCTGTGTGTAGGAAGCCCAAAAGTGTTTAATCTCCATCCGGTTCAAATCTTATTTAGGTTGTCTTCACGGGTCACATGGGTTTAAATGACGACGAGGATGAAGAGGAGAGACTCTTTTCCAAACATCCTTTCACGAGAGAAGAAATGGTGAATTACTGTCTGGAAAAAATTCGATTCAATGGAGGCTTAGAAACTAAATATGCTGCAACATCACCTGGCGACTCCGACGAAGAACTGAACGAATTATCATAAAAATACAAGCTAAAAACTGTAGTGTAGTGCTTTTACGTAAAGTTACAACTCACACGAGAGGATTGCAATAGTATTTTTTGGTGTACTTTTTATGATACTGCACTCTCTCGCTGGTGCAATTTTTAACAATTAACAAGTCAAATTAATGTACTTTTCATACTTAAGTTTTTTCTAATTCTCATTCCTCTCAATATAAGATTATATGGTGTTCGTGCGCTGTTTTTCTCCTATTATGTTAAAGCTAAAGTCACGGAAGTAAGCCATGATAATATATTATATGCCAAATAAAGCTGGAACCATTTGCGATTTATGTTAGCTTGTTTTTTAAGCTTAAGTATACGAATTTGAGTGTTTTGGAAAGGTAAACAAAGTCGTAGCAAATTCCTGTACAATTGCGACTGTAGCTTTCAACGTAAAATAGCCATATTTGGATAACAGAGTGACTCAGTGACCATAGGTTTGGAAAAAACCTATGGTTGTGATTTTTGGCTTTTTGGTCAGCTAAAACTAAAATACAAGTACAAAACACGGAGTAACCAATTCCAAAATGCGGTATTTCAAATACAAAATTATATGCCAAAATTTAATTTGGTTGCATTTGTTACATTAGTATTTAAAAAATGGGTTTTTGGAAGTTTTGTCGGATTATTCACATTATTCAGCTATTGAAAATTATCCCAATGTAGCTGAATAGGCGCCCCAGATGCACATAAGAAGCTCCAAACAAATAGAAATTAAAATAATTAATAAAATTCTAACTTCTAAAATCTGTCAACGATCCTTCTAATAGAATTATAAGGTTGGCAGTTAAAATTTGACTACTACTAAATGTGCCTACAAACTACAAACTAACTTGTAAGCGCTCCACTTCTTTTAAGTATGGGTTTATGGATATTAGGTACAAATAAACATGCTATTGTGATGTTCATATCAGAACCCAATAACGGTTTATGATCACCTGGCTCGCATGGGATATATCTGTATAGCAATGAATTTTGTACTGTTATTTTCAAAATTTACTTAAAATACGAACTCAGCACCGACGCAGCGAACCAAAAATAGTACAAAGTGGACACAAATTACGGCTTACGATTTCATGTGTTAAAATATGAAATACAAAACACGTCCTTCTGTAGGCTCTGCCTTCAAATAGAAAATATCAAAAGTATTTCAAATTAGTTGAGAGACAGTATTTGGAAAATATCCGTATTTATGCTAATGACCTTTTATTGACTTTTTTTTATTTGTATAGGTATTGCTGGCGGTCTGGTTCTTATCCTTATTGAAATCTTTTATAAGAAGCACCAATTGAAACGACAGCGGCAATTGGAAGTGGCTCGCCACGCCGCTGATAAATGGCGTCAAACTATACAGGTGAGTAATGTATGAATTAGGAATTTTCTCAGGGATTTTGTTTGGCTTTTTCGCGAAACTCGCTCTTAATTTTCCTGTTTGTTGTTCAGCAACGCAAGTTAGACAGGAGTTTGGATTACCAGCGCCGTTTTAAAGAAAATGGACCTCCGCCATTTTGGGCCCCTGGTTTGGATGTGAGGCAAAGAAGTCCCATCGCAGCTAAATCCAATACGATTTTTGTGTGAAGGGATTCAAGTTCAAAACGTTTTTGAATTTTCGTCCAGATGGATTTAACACATCTGCAATTGCTTATAATGAAATGTCTGGACAGCTGGATGAGGAGCGAGCGTTGATGAAGTTTTGTGTTGTTATATGTGAAAATGTTTTCGCAGTGCTATGCTGGATGAAATATTAAAAGGGACTCTAAGTTCTTTATCTGTCAGGACTAAAAGTTAGAACGTTATAACTTCGCGGCATTATAGTTTACTTTTTATTTTTATTAATTAACCCTGACAGGGCATTAGTAAAATCAAAATTCATACTTCCAGTGCGCTTGATTAGTTAGTAAAATGATTGTTGCTATAGTGTGATAAATGAAATCGGTATAAGAAAACAATAGTCAGACAACTATTCCTATCTTGAGAATGCATATAATACTGAGATATAGTTCAGAGAGACATTGACAGAATATATTATCGTGTTCGTATTACTTATATAACCCTCATGCTTGCAAGAGACATGTTATAATGCGGTTAGTTCTCAATAAATGAAATTTATTCAAATATTGTCTCAGTTATTCCATGGATTATTCCCATACTTTTGCCGTGTTCAGCTCTGCGGACAATAATTTTTTTTATTAATCGTCAGTGCAGTACTATCCGTTAAATTTGCCGTAGAGAAACCATTTCAATCCAAATAATACATATGAAATAAATGCAATTATTATTACTATGTTGGATAACTTTATTTTTTGTTGGAATTAGAATAAGAGAAATATTTACTGACACCAGTTGAAATGCAAAATTTCCAAGTTAGAGTTGAATTACAAGGCTTATTATTACTTAACTGAGGTTCGAATCTATTAATATTAAGAGAGAATCCCTGTACATTAAAAATATCATGCGTTTAAATTGTTGTTGTGTCATGGGCGAAATCCCCAGGAAACTTTGGAAATTAATACAATAAAAGAAACGCTTGAACCTCAATCAAAATGTGTTGTCTAAGCCGTGATAAACTCATAATTTCTAAATCGTGAAAGCTTTGTTAATTTTTTTAAACTTCGATTTTGGAGATAAATCATATTAAATTTCATAACGTACAAAGTTGGAAAACCCAATCAATATTTTTAAGTACCTACTTTGTCAGTAAGTGATACTGTTAGTTGGGAATGGGAGATCATAGATAACTGTAAGAGAGCCTTAAGAACTTTGCAAACATAAACGTATCGCTTCTGCAGTTTCTCCAATTATAATTAGTTGAAAGCGCGAATGATGTTCTTACTGTACTCATAAAAAATCTGTACTCCACCCGATGTATCGGGTACAGGGCATTAGCGAAGCGATGGGTGTGAATTTAATAGAAACTGTTACATACTACAGCATATGAAAATGTCCACATTTAAAATGCCAATTTTCCTGATGCTTAAAGAACTTACTACGACTACTACGGTTTTTTCAAGTATTTCAAGTATTCATGCACGAAAAAAGCGCCAATTAAGACCTGTATATTTGCACGCAGACAAGAGCTGCCGGCAGTTATACAAATTTGAGCCCACCAGGACCTACAATTTCATGTGGAAAAACTCTTGGACTCGAACTTGCAAGGATGGGTACTGGTAAAGACTCGATTTTTAGGGCGGCGTCAGCGCCCTTATAAAATAGCCTTGTCCGTACATCCGTACGTCGATCCGCACGATAACTCAAAAAATACTGGACCGATTTCGTCCAAAATTTTTCTGAACACTACCTAGGGTCATAGCTCGGATGAGTTCGTTAATGGTCAAAATCGGTCCGCGTGTTCGTTCGTAAAAAAATAAAAACCAAAACAAATTTTTTTTGCAAAAACTTATTTTTGCCTGAAAAATGTTTTTTTGCAATAAAAAAAATTATTTAGTTGAAATACTTTCAAAATTTTTCAAAATTTTATTTATTTTTATCAAAATTTTGTTTTTTCTTGAAAAATGTTTTTCTGCAATAAAAATTTTTTTTTCGTTAAAAACTTCCAAATTTTAATTTTTTTATCAAAATCTTATTTTTTCTTAAAAAATGTTTTTCTGCAATAAAAAATTTTTTTTTGTTGAAAACATTTTCAAAATTTTTCAAAATCTTATTTTTTCATTAAAAATTTGTTTTTGGCTGAAAAATGTTTTTCTGCAATAAAAATTTTTTTTATAATTTTTGCATAATTTTAATATGACCTCAACATTACAAACTTAAGGGGGTGAAGGGGGACGTTGGGGTGGGCTGACGCCGCCCTGCGCGACAACTCAAATTATCGCTGAGCGATGATTTTTTAGGTAAAGGGTTTTCGGTAAAAAAAAGGTAACACCGGTATTTACTTGAAAAGTAGCTGATTTCCAAGAAACCAAACGCCAGTCGTATTCCAACCTACGAATCTGATTTTTCAAAATTTTGAAAACTAAAAAAATGAAAGCCCTTACGCTTACATACTTACCAAATATATATACCTTATATATATACCATATTTTCTAGTTGTATTAAGGATTTTTCGTGTCTCAACATTATACAGAAGAATTGCTTTCCGTGAGCCTTTTTCAAATAAAATGATGGCTTGGACATGTGTTGTTAGTAGCATAGAGACTCAAGTTTTGATTACGAATTGTAAAGATTACATGTATTGTTATGCGTATATAACTCCTTACAAGAAGAGCAGGAATTTTCAAGTCAAAGAAATAGCCCAAGCCGAAGATGATGGGAAGAAAATTACTGCTTAAAACGGAACAACAGAATCATCATTTGCATGAAAATAAATGTGAACTTGTAGTATCTACTAAAATAGTAATGAAACGAATTAGGAAATTAATCTGATTGTGAGTCCTTTTCATACAAGGGCAGACTTTCGGTCTGACACAATCTATATTTTAGTGGCATTTCGTGTTCAAACTCATGCGGTAATTAAAAATGAGGTACATGTGCTGAAAGCTCGAGAATATTTACCCCGTACGAAATCCAACATACTTAATGCTTTACCCACTAAAATCACAAGGAATTCGCCTGCCTTTTTGCTCAACCATTGACCCTTATTTTTAATTACGTTCCCTTAACAATTACCAAGTGCATTTAGCTTGAAAAACTGTATTACACCAGTACCCAAATCAAATGGGTTTCATTTCGTGACTTAAAGCCAGTAACCCAAACTGATTTATTTACTAAAACATAAGAAAATGTTATGTTTACTGGACCTACAAGGATGTTTTTACTTTAAAAACTCACTTTTTTTAATTTTTCTAGCAAACCTAGTAATATTTTGTTAAATAATTTTGTGCCACAATAATCCTCATGTATTTGGTGACATTTCCACAAAATTTAAGGATTCTGGCCTGAAAAATGTCTTTCCGGGAATCCCTGAAGGGGAACGGTACCCGGTATGACGTTTCCAGTGACAAATATAGCTTTCTCGCAAAATTTACCGAGGGGATGCTTCAAGTTAAAGTACATAGATGACGTACAGTATCTACTTGTTTGATTACCTTGGTAAAATCGTGGCCCCTCTGTCCACCGGGTTTTTTATGGCCGCCGATACATTTAACCGAAAACGGGTAACTTCCGTAAATCTCCAAAGGCCCCCGGGTGTGTGGATTATTTGTTCTAAAAATAAATCTTACACTGTGCAGGACATCCGATTTGACTAATTTGTGCTTTATTTCAGAATATTTTTGCGCTCAGTTACCCGCAAATAAATCGGAACTGAGAAACGTAAACTTTTTGCGGGTACAAAACCCGTAAAAACCCTGGTAAAAATCCCCAGGTAATTACCATGGTCGCGTAATTAA
>JAQFXU010005780.1:0-11153 GCA_034693705.1 Spatulosminthurus flaviceps | reverse complement strand
TCCGTACTATGCAAGTGACCGTCCTGCAACCACCACCAAAGTGTATGTCTTGTCCAGTAGTACATACCCAAAACCGACTTTACCCTCTGCCAGAAAAAAAGGCTTTTGGCATTCCTATTTGAGGAAAAGTAACCCATTATAACTCAAACGTTTTTCAGTATTTATTCGTGTTCTCTATTCTCTATCCTCTGTGCTGCTTCCAGTTCTTTCTTATTACCTCGTATCGTCGCATCATATAGGAACGAACAAGCCGCGAAACTCAGATACGACGTTTTAGTTGCACAGTCTTTTTTGTTGTTGGCGTAAAAAGTGTGTATAATTGTTTTTTATGTATGGTGTTCATAAACTGCAAAGGCATGATACATGTGGGCCGTGGGCCTTATAGTCCTTAGTATAGTTTAGGACCGTGAATTTTATCCATGCAAGTAACTTGTTAAAAAAATAGGTAAGGGGTTTTTGATAACTAATCTAAACCTTGGAATGAAATGGAGATCCATTGCACGTGATTAGTTTGGAAGCTACAAGTTTAGTAATTTACATAAATTCAAACAAATTCCATAAGAGGACATAATATAAATAAATCTTTAATGCTCTCTTTATGTGATTGTTGAGATCCTGACTTGCCAATTCTGAAATCGGAAATAAAAATAATAGAACAATGGATCATGAAAGACCGACAGGTCCAAAGCTCCGAAGAACAGACAAAGAAGAGCAGCTGGTAATTCATATAATCTTAATGACAACTGCAGTCTGCGAGTACTGCGATATAGCTCATAGTTTTAATTGAATTATCACATAAATCAATAATTAAATTTAGTTAGTATGTCCTTAATCTTGCTCATGAAAATATGAATTTTGATGTGTAAATGTAATTTTGAAATAGCTGATAGAACGCCGAGTGGATATATATCGACGATGTAACTTGGGGAAAAGTTTGGTAGGAGCCTTGCAGGAACTTCTAAATGAGAAGAAAATCGAAGGTAGTTTGGCGGAGGTTGTGCTTCAACAGTTCGATAGGTCAATTGCAAGAAATCTTCTTTACACAAGAAACCACCTGGTATTTTCTGCTGGGAGAGTTAGCAAATATCGACTTATAGCTGACAATTGGGAAGTTACCTTACAAGATGTGACTTTCAGTTCTCCTTACAGCGAGCTAGGAACTGCTAAATTCTGTACTATTTATGCGGCAGTGCCTGATGAAATCTATATGTAGTTAAATGTACTAAAAATTAGCTGATGTTCTTACAGATTGTAATAGTCTTATTTAATTGTTGTGTCTGCTAAAGAAATAAGATACAGTTCAGTTATTTATATTGGTAAAGTACACGTTTTAACTGGTCTCTAAACTGTCAGTACGCATTTATTGTAAACCTGTGTATGAATTTAGTATTATAATTACCCATTTCCAGGTGTATAGTCTTAGCATTAG
This sequence comes from Spatulosminthurus flaviceps, assembly GCA_034693705.1. Classification (NCBI taxonomy): domain Eukaryota; kingdom Metazoa; phylum Arthropoda; class Collembola; order Symphypleona; family Sminthuridae; genus Spatulosminthurus; species Spatulosminthurus flaviceps. The sequence continues at coordinate 9,724 of JAQFXU010005780.1, read as the reverse complement.
CTTAATTGCTTGTCTGATTTGTGCCAGCAGAGACATATTTTCCGGTTTTGTGATACATACATTCTTTAGCCAATTTTTAAAATAATTCCTCCACATTATACTTGCTGGAACATCTTTAAACTTATGATAGTTATAAACTAGTAATAATCATCTCATTATCCATATTTTCAGTTATGAGTTAAATTGCGCGTGAACAGTTATTTCTTTCCAAAAGGGGTATAAGTAACAGTGTATATATTATACTACTATTACTACTGAATGATAGCAATCTTAGCCGTAAATCCCGCAAGTATATTTTATTGCAATGAGGATTCCTCTTCTAAATGTATTTTCAAATAAATCTTTAATGTCGCAGTCTAGTTAATACATTAGTTATGATTTATGATCTTCTCACCCCTGTTATAGTAGTACGTTAGCACCACTTGCTTTTCGAATTTCGAATAGCTATATAAAATATTTTGTGATATCACCTGCAAATAAAAATACTCAGTTTTGTAACATGGAAATAAATTCGATTTGAAAGCATATATTGTAAGCATATTACAGTTAGTCCATTTCGCAGCTTCTTAAAAGACCTAGGCGGCGTTAGTTAAGGCATTTCCTTAATTTGTGTGACGATTATATACAGGAGGCAAAATAAGGACCATGACAATGTCAACACGTGAAATCATCACTCTATGGCTGCAAATGCCGATAAGTATACCCGATGCTGCTATGGTATAATAAAGGCTAATAAAAAAGGAGCGAAAGGTGAAGGGCATTCTATAAAAATGCCGAATGCATTATAATTACTGTAAAAAATAAAACAACCGCCACATTAACTCTTGAGAGAGACATTTATGTAGACACCTGCGACCTCTTATTGGTTTTTGCCTTTTGCTGTTGCTGTTACCCTACTAATATTCTTGTTTAAACATTTATAGTTTCGACTTTCGACCTTGTAATACTTCGTGCTAATTGTAAAAAGTTGATAAATTCATCCGAATCGTATTGAAATGACGGATCAAGAACCGGACGTTCTTACTCAAGTGAGAGATGCATTAGATTCTGGAATAGTTGATGGCGTTAAATCATCCCCAGAAACTGAGGAAGGGGCAGAGTGTACAAGGTAAAAAAAATATTTTGTATGAGTGTATAACTAAAATATTAAGTAACAACATTATAAAATTTTCTAAGGGGTTTTGCGGACTGATTGAAAAACTGAGAATTTGATCATGAAGAAGTACGGTTTTTTATCATCTTGCTTATTTCAGGTCACCAGACTCGTCTGCAATACAGTCATCTGAAGGATACATAGACATTGAGGATTACTGTAAAATGTTACAGGAACATCGTGATGATGGTATTGGACCTATGGATTCAAGAAATTTAATTGGAAAACAACAATCGAAGCTTGAGAGCCAACAAATAGCTCACAGCGTGGCAGATTTGCACAACCGAATTCGGTCCTTTGATATTTTGAAGTGGTCCCAAAAACCAGATTGCATTTCTTCATTCCAATGCGCCCGGTTCGGATGGAAGTTAACTGAATGGGGATTTTTGGCATGCGTGACGTGCAAGAATATACTACCTGTGCCCTCACAAATACCGAAATTGAATGGTAATTTTTTTATTTAATTATTAGATTATGTAGGCGGTATTTATACGGGTGTATGTGTACTGGTGTTTGATTGTGGTATCGGTGGTTTAAGTAAGTTCTTACAAGTGAAGATGAGGTGAAGTATATATTTGCTTACTCAATTTCTTCCCAAATAGGATCAGAGTGGGCTAAAAGGCTGAGGCAACAAATTGAATTATCGGGTCATTTACCGACCTGCCCTTGGGTGAGAATGCCATCCGCGGAAGATATGTTGTCAGTTCCAAAGGGAGTTGATTTGTACAAGTATTTGTGCGAGTCAGTAAAATCATTTAAAAATATGAAAACAAGCCCTACTTTGGAAAATCATTATAAGGGGGTTTTGGTACGTCAGTTTAATTTACTATTGATTCACGTAGGCAATATAATTGGAGAAATCATGTTCATTATTCACGTGTTTCTTCTGTTTATCCGTATCTTCGATGTTTAATAGCATACGATAAAAATATAGATTGAAATTTAACGTAGATGTTAAATACAGTGCAGTTGTATCATTTTCAATCTTGCCGTTATGATCTTTCAGGTGGATCTAAATTTGCAGTGGTTGCATGAGCTAATGTCTGCATGTCTACCGGAATCTGCTCTAGCGAACCTAACGAACGATAAAAGTGACACTGTGCAGGATATGGTACTGTTTCTAGTAATTAACGGTTGGACGATGTCCGAAGTTGAAGATCTCATGAGTTGTCAACTTTGTCTGCGCGAGGTTCCGTTATGGCTGTGCCAGCCTACTCCTCAACAAGAAATTCTAGATTTGCTCTCACCCCCTGCTAGTCCAATTCTAAATAAGAGCTTTTCGTGCAAAGAGTTCAATCCAGTTTGTAATCACTGGTCGTGGTGTCCTTGGCGTCGGCGACTGTTATCACTTCCGGATGGAACTTCGACTCCTGGTACTCTCTCTAAAGATAGTCAGGATTATGGGGTCCAAACGAAGGTTCAGGCCAATAATGATGTTTATGAGAAACTCTTGGAGGATTTTAAGAAGGAGTGCGATAGTATTACACTGAACTATGATAAAAGGGTACACGCAAACTGAATTTACAGTATTTGATTTCCTTGAAGTTTGCACACTCAACTATGTGAACATCATATAATTCAAAACTTTGGATTGTTATAATTTAATTCATTTGAATGTTTTGGAATGTGCAGAAAAGTAACTTTCAGCTAATGGGCTCTGTGACATCTCTATTTGACGATTTCGTTGCATCGTCAGTACCACCTCTGTCAGAATCGCAGGAGTCAAGTGAAACAAACGGTAATGCCCATACCGAAAACAGTCCTCCTACTAATGATAACAGTTCCGATATAGGACGCACTGAGTTGAAAGCTTCTAGCGATGATCAGCCCGACATTGCTGCACCCCCAAAGAAGAGAATCAGACGCGAGTTTTTTGAAACTGGCCCAGATGTTTGAAGCGATAATGCAATGCATGCAGAATTGGTGAGTGGATTTATCTCAAATTTAGATTCTAAATATATACTCACAACATGATGAGTTCAAACTTGCTGATAATGTAACTTCTAACAAAGCAATAAATTTACATTTTAATATATTTTCCGCACTTTATTATGCCATTCATTCAAGATTTCGAGCCCCACCATTATTTATTATTCATTATTAAACAAATCACTGCGCTTTAGTCTTAATTTTGCTCTGTAAATAAAAAAATTAAATAGATATTAATTCATTTCAGATTTTGCACTACAAAATTAATTCAGACAATTAATTTGTAGAATCTTTACCAATTTTTGGAAGGTCGTTCTCACATCTGCCTTCGGTTTCGTTAAGAATAAATTAACACCGAGCATTTGCGATAGCCTTTGTTTACAAACTGCTAATTCCTTTTTGGCCTTTTCTAAATTTTTCTTCACTCCCTTGCTACCTTTTTGGCTTTCGGTTTCAATAGAAAGGTGATGATTAACACTCAATATAATTATTTAAAGACTTGATTATAAAACCTAAAATCATGCAATGTTACAACACTTACTATTCTTCGTCATCATCTGATTCTTCCTCTGACGATGTTGCTAATTCCATTTCCTTTTTGGCTTTATCGATCCAATTCTGATCGGAGGACCTCCTCCTCACAGTATGTTCGAAAGCTTCCACTTTTACGGCCATGTCAACTCTAGATTTAATTTCTCTGAAAATCTCCCCATCGACTTCGAATGCTGGGAAAGCTTCATCTGATTTGAAATGTGTAAATTAATATAGCACAAATTAGTGTCACAGCACGGGAAAATAAATATACCCTCAGATTTCAACAGTTCAATTCGTTACCCCTATTTAGAGACCGCAATATATTTGCTACCGATGAGTTTTCCGCAGGTTCAACAAATAGAATGGCTAGCCCACCTTTGAATGCACGAGCAGTTCTTCCACTGCGATGAATGTAGCTCTAAGTTCAAAGATAATATAACACGTAACTACCATTTATATGTATGCAATCTCATTGAACTCCTAAAACTAAGTAACTTCAATCAATCCAAACCAACCTCAGCTGTTTTTGGTACTTGATAATGAATTACATGGTTAATATCCGTTATATCAAGTCCACGTGCAGCAACATCCGTGGCAATTAAAATCCCATTTTCGTTTTCCGTAAACCTTTCTAAACTTCTGAGTCGTTGCTTTTGTTGCATATCCGAGTGTAGAGCAAGTGGCTCACAGTTAAGAAGAAAAAACAAATTCGTGAGCCTCCGCACACAATTTATACTATTGCAGAAGACGATAGTCCTACCAGGGTGCCGAATAAAAAAGTAATACAAATAGTAGTCTTTCTGAGCTAACTGACAAGTTAACTGCCTTTCAGTAAGCGTTTCACATGTTCCACGCTTAACCGTGATGTCTACAACTTTGGCATTTTCTTTTACACCAACTAATTCCATAATTTGTCGAAGCTTCTCTGTTTTGTTAACTTTCTTGGGCACATTTTTAATTTTCTTGGTTTTCATTGAAGATTTTTTAAAACGCTCGGGCATTTCGTGTGTAAATGCTAAGGTGGCTGAAAAGATGAAATTCTGTCGCTGAGAGGCCTTTTCCGGATCACTATTGATAGCCGCAAGGATTCCTTGTAGTTCTTGAAAATGGCCTTTTTCCACCATTCGATCGGTTTCATCCACTGCCAAATAACTAAAAAGAAGAAGTTCAACATAATTGGATGGGATCCTAAAACTAACACACCCATTTTCAGAACAACTGCTTACCTGATTTCACTTAGAGTAGACAAATGTTGATTGCCCTCTTTAATCAATTCCCACAATCTACCGGGAGTTCCGATTACAATCTCTGGATACCCGGCAAGCAAACGCTCTTGCTTTTGCGCAGCTAATCCCCCAACAATTACCACAGCCTGTCAACCAAAAAAACCCATTTCAACACTGGAGTGCTGGCAGTAATTCGATAAATTGAAATATAATTAAAAACATGTGAATTCTAACCTTTATTCTTGTTTGTTTAGCCACATCAGCAATGTGGTCCTTGACTTGAACCGCTAATTCTCTCGTAGGTGTTAAAATTAAGGCTTTCAGTCGACGATTATCGCCATGCTCCTGTATTTCTTTCAAAATACCCTCTACAATTGGAATGCCAAACGCCAGAGTTTTACCGCTGCCAGTTTCTGCGGCACCTACGATATCTTTCCTACCAAGAATAGCTGAGGGGAGCGTTAATTTCTGAAGTAATAAACAGAAATGCATGAAATACAATGTACGAAATGTAGACTCCATAATTTATTACGACAGCTGCTCCACTCATAATGCTATATATTTGCTACCTGAATGGGTGTAGGCTGTTCAAATTTTTTGTCGTGCAGTGCCCGCAAAAGAGGCTCAGTAACCCCCATTTTCACCCATTCCTCCATCTCACTATATAAATCCTTTTTATCCACAATTTCTTCAGATTCTTTTTGAAGACTCTCTACTTCCTTCTCCAAATTTTGCTTCTTACCTAGCAAAAATTAAGTGATATTAATATAACATTAATAGTCGGTTCTTCCGATAAATTAAATTGAACATTTAATGATTTATCCTGAGGATTTGCAATTTACCATGTTTCTGCTTATTTGATTTTATGCTTGTTTTCGGCTCATCGTCTTCAACAGCATTGGAGTCTTCCTCCTTTGTACCTAAATTTTTTACAGCATTTTAGCTGCTAAAATGCTAACCACTATCGAATTCATCCCCAATATTTTGTCCGTTTCTAAGATATGAAAAAGTTTACTTACAACCTGTATTCACCTCGGTGACAATCCAAGGCGACTGGGAGCCCGCACCCCATGCCAAATCATTTTGAATGCTTCCACCTTCACCTACCAAATTCAATCAACATTTCCTTGAAACTACGCCTTCAATTAAATATATTACATTGACATTTTCCAATCGCATTCAAAAATTTTAACTGAAATTTGTTTTCCCACTCAGTGATTTTTATTCTCACCTTTCTTCGCCCGTGCTTTTCCTCCGTTTTTAAGCTTTCCCGTTTCCTCCACTTCTTCCTCCAAATCCTGACCCAATTTTATGTGTTTGCTGTTTATTTCAGTCCCATTTTCACGCTTTCTTTTCCCTTGGGCTGTAAAATTAGAATAAATATTTCAGTTTGTGACATTTTACCAACATACTCCTCTCTCCAATATTACAGTCCTTTCATCACCTTTCTTGCTGTCAGACTGATCATCCGCATCCTGGACTTCAGTTGCTTTTCGCACTATTTTATAATCCTCCAAAACTTCGAAAGAAATCAAATTTTCGAATTCCTTGTTCGTCAAGAGGTCTTCTTCGATTGGAACTGGCTCCCACTGTCTTTTTACTTTGCCCCCATCTCCAGAATTGCCGAAACTCTTTGCTCGCCTTTTCCCTTTCATATTTCAACCAGCCACGAAAATCTTACAAAATTAAGCAACCAAATTATTTCAATACAATTACCATTGCTTAGTAAAGTAATACTCAAAGCCTACGCTTAAATAAATACCTACACTGTAATAAAAAAGCAAGACCCTCGATATTTACATAAATCAAAATAATAAGTCGATAATAAGTTAATGAAGTCGATTAATGGCCTGGCCCTTACATCGAATGGTTGATTCATACAAATAATTAAAAACCAAGATACATAAATAGCACTAACAAACTACATAAATACTAAATACTAGAAAAGAAATGAGAAATAATTCATACAGTGATTGTTTGAACTAATTAATCAGACACAATTTAAACGAGAAATTGTATTTCCAATAAATGGTCCTTGATGCCTTGACCCCAGTCCTATCCAAACTAAGGAAGGGACTTAGTAAAGTGACTTTTATTTACTTTTACACTCACTTTAACCAGAACACATTCTAATCCGAACCGAACACCAGCTTCAGCCAGAAGCCAGGAAGTACAAGACTGTATAGACAACGACAACGTGCTTACTGTTGTAGTAGCCTCCCAAAACACCACATGGTCTTAATATCTATAATGTGTTATGCTTTCAAGGGGCGAAGCACCTTTGTGTCTTGATGGTTCATAAACTCCTGTCCTCTTTCTCAGCGATCCTTGTGGACCTGCAGCACTAACAGTTTTTGTCTGTACGTACATAATTTGAGTCTCTCATCTCTAAAGAAATCCGGAGTTTTAACTCACGATGTATACCATTCAAGTAGTACCCTGGGATTTTGATGTGATGGGTACCGTTCAAAAGCTCTTGGCGAGAGCTTTTCAGAGGTATTTTCCACATATCTGTGTGGACCCCAGTTTTCGAGGAAAAATTGGAGAAGTTACTTTTAGACGCATGCAAAATACGATATGTTACCCCCATATTAACCCCAAATTTTGATCTTCTGTTACTTTTGAACCTTCATATCGATATCGATTGCAATAATCTTTGGCAATTCTGAAAGAGCAAGTTTCAGGCTTTAAACATTAGTTTCGGTCATTTTCGAGTTCGTCCAGATTTCAATACAATGAAATTTTGGGCGTAAAATATCCCGCATTTTAAATTAGGTCGGCAAAAATGGGCAATTACATTTTTTGTTTGATTTTAATTAAATCCTGAAAAATTATATACGAATAAATTGATCCTGAAAATGCCAAAAAACTTGTGAATAATATGAATAATATTTTAAATGACGAATTAGCAAGTTCTACTTGCGAATTCATTGTTTCTGTAAAATTGAATAGTAAATGTTGGCTAATAATTTGTAAATAAAGGAAGAAAGTAGAAGTACATTTTCCGAAACCAAATGGTGAGGTATTATCATTTCAAAGATCGTAAAATTATTAATTCGCGTAAGCTTTCTCAATACACACTGCATAACGCTCCAGTACGCGGATGCCCGGCGAAGGACCCTACCGGTCCTCCGGTTCCCCGGCGAAGTTCCCTACCGGTCCTCCGGTTCCCCGGCGAAGTTCCCTACCGGTCCTCCGGTTCCCCGGCGAAGGACCCTACCGGTCCTCCGGTTCCCCGGCGAAGTTCCCTACCGGTCCTCCGGATCTCCGGCGAAGGACCCTACCGGTCCTCCGGATCTCCGGCGAAGGACCCTACCGGATCTCTCTACCCGGGCGAGGCCCTTTTGAACCTCTCTACCCAGGCGAGGCCCCTCTGATCCTCTCTCCTGGCTGGCACTCCTCGTCCCCTGTGCTGGGCTGCCCTCGTGGTACTGATTACTGGTGGGCCTCGTTGGACCTGGAGCTCATCCCAGGTCCTCTTCCCACGACGTCCCGAAGACGACTGGTCCTCAGATCCTGCAGGACCTCTCTACCCTGGCGAGGCCCATTTGAACCTCTCTACCCGTGCGAGGCCCCTCTGATCCTCTCCTGGCTGGCACTCCTGGTTCATCTCTGCTGGGCTGCCCTCGTGGTCCCCACTGCTGGTGGGCCTCGTTGAACCTGGAGCTCATCCCAGGTCCTCTTCCCACGACGTCCCGAGGACGACTGGTACAACTTCTCTGATGTCTGGCCTTTTATACCCTCACAAAGGGTAACTTATTGTAAAGTAGCTCAAACACTTCCTCCCATATCTTAGGTCTGGGTAAAGGTAAAATTTAATGTGGGTGCAATTCTGAAAGCTGGTAATGCACTCTTTTAGAATGTGCAAAATTCAAATCTCTAAAATGAAAAGAATAATAATTTCTAGCCTGAAAATGAAAATGGCACAGTTTGGCGCGAAACCAGTTCATACAAAAACTTTATTTGTCACCAACTCTTACGGGGATTTACAGATTAGACTCCTTCCCCATCAAATTACGGTCCCCAATTAAAAGCATAAATTATGCTCTATCGTAACTGCTTACTATCATTGCAATTGGTTAGGGGGGCCAGAAATTACAGACGATGAAAGTTTTGGGATAGAATATCCTATTTTTGCATGTATTTGTATAATTTTGTATTTACACTACAAACTACAACTGAATGTAAACATCTTATCTTCGGCCAAAGGCAAAAGCCTAAAGGACCTCAAGCTCATACTTACTACGGATTCTAAGCATTTTTTTGCACTGGTTGTTTTCTCTGCACATGTTATTTATGAGCTATTATATTATTGCAACACCAACACCTATTATTTAGAAACTGAGTAATAAGTAATCGTAATTAACTAGTTAAGTGAACCTGTAGTTCCATAATTTTTCGAATTATCCCTATCTGTCTGAGATAAATAACATCTTTGACATTTTAGCCGACAATTTGTGTCACTTGTTTAATTATGGCTTTGCAGCACTCATTTCCTGTTCGTGTGCCAGCAAATTGGGTTGAGTGTATCCAAAAACAAATTGGAAAAGCATTTCGTCGCTGGAGAAGCAAAGGTGAATAACGCACGAATTGCCTAATTGCAAATTGAAATAACCACCTCCATATTTGATGCAAATTGAAATAACCACCATCATGTCAGGGAAAACTCCATTAAGAAATAATACGCACTTAAGTGCAAAAATGAAATAACCACCCCCATATCTTTGATTGCTTTGAGATTATTTTTCCAAAAATCGCATAGCAAAATTTCAAAGCAATCAAAGATATCGGGGTGGTTATTTCATTTTTGCATTTAAGTCTAAGTGCTTTCTTAAGGGAATTTCCCCAAATATGATGGTGGTTATTTCAATTTGCATCAAAT
>JAQFXU010005779.1:0-11153 GCA_034693705.1 Spatulosminthurus flaviceps | reverse complement strand
CCACGTCACAATGTACGGGCAAATAAGAATGTGTATTCATTTATATGGTAACTGTGAAATCAATGCAAGTAATTTATGTTGCAGTTGCAGGCACAGAGTTCTTTTTGTCTAAATTTCTATTCATATTTCCTTCTAGGAGCAGGAAGATCGTCATTAATATAATTGCAAAGGGCGGGGGGAGAAAAAAATCATAATTTCCTTGAGGAAATGAAAGAGAGGAGAAATGCGTGACAAAAAATGAAAGAGGAGAGTGTAATTGTAGTTGGGAGGTGAGAGAAGGGCACGTGCCAAAGAGGAAGACTTTATGTACAGTCAGGACAAATGCTATGAATGAAAGGCTGGTGAAAAGATTAGGAGTGTTGATGCTTCACGTTTGCACATTGTCAAGTTAAGCAGAAGATTCATTACTCCCTATCCGGGAGAAGAAGAAGGCTGATTGAAGATGTGAAAAGAGTAGACAGGAGCGGAGGAGAAAGCGGAACCCTACACAAGCTAAACATTACGCTTCAATGTCACTGTCAACCAACCTTCCTGTCTCACTTTTTCTCTCTCAGTCTACCACTCATAATAACACACAACTAAACAATAGTAAAAGCATGCAATGAACCAGAAACTTTTTTCAAACAACCTGTTTCTGAACATCGCATGCACTAACGTCCTTGCAAGTAGCTCAGGCTTTCACCTTCCACTATTACGCCTCACATTTATTAATACGTCTTATTCCAATGGGGCCCCAATTTCCCTATAGCATAGCTAAGGGCCTCTATCAATAATTAGTACTATTTAATGTGAGAAACCATCCAGAAAAAAATTCCCCTTCAATTATGGGTTTTCCCCCTGTCTCCTATGATTTTTTACATTCGGGCTTCAGAGTTTGCGAAAAATATCGGTTTTTTCTATCAATTAACCTCCCCGTCAAAAATAATAAAGCTCTAGATCTAAATTCAATAATGTCATTAAAAATTGAGCCGTCCACACTAAATTAGTTCAATCTTTGGAAACCATTCCTTTCTCAACAACTCCACTCGTAAACAAATTATTCATTCACTTACTCTTTCACTCCATAGCTCAGCTTTGAAAAGGACCAAGAGGGAATTCAAGTTGAGCAAATATATATAAAGTGTATATAGTAATGGAGGGCAAGGGGAATGCTAAAGAAATATGCATAAAAACTCATTGTTAAATAACTTTCCACATTGACTGACACCCTCAAGTGAAAGCAAGGATGGATGAAAATCCTAATTGGCACTGATGGAAGGGAAGGGGGGAGAAGTGAAAGTCAGAGGAGGGAATATATACATACACGAACTACTATTCATCCTATGCACACAAATACACAAAGGAATTACTTTATAAATATACATGGGAAAAACAGGAGGAGAGTTACTTGGTAAAAGAAAATCCAAGAAAGATTTCCTTGACAAAAGACAAGGTACTATTCTCAAGAGTTTTGTATAGTTCAAGGCTACAACTCACCTCCTCGTTAATCATCAACCATAATATATGTAGGGCTCATTTTCATACATGTCTGTGTCCAAATGTCTTTCCCTTGCCTTGTAACTCCCTCCATATATCTATAGCTTTGGGAACGGGCCATGCATACTAAAACAAGATATCCTTAATTTGATAGCAAAGTTTGTTTATCTGGTTTTTCTTTGCAATTTCCCAGAAGCGTCATCCCTCACTCTGTACACGTACAGATACAGTGGTAATAGTAGAATAGTATTAAGGGAGAGAGAGAGCGAGAATACATAGAAAGACTGAGAGAGAGAGAGAGCGAGAATACATAGCAAGACTGAGAGAGAGAGAGAGAGTTGAAAGAGAGAGAGAGAGAGAGCGAGAGTAGAAAGAGAGAGAGAGAGTGTAATTTAAAAAATCCTACACCAAATTGTGGTGTAAGTTAGAGGATAGGGTACTAGATTTGCAGTACACTCACAAGATGAAGGAGCACGTGCAAAAATACGCAGTAAGATTCCGTTACAAAACCAGTATCATCTTTATACACTACTGCAGATAGAGCAGGGAGGATGCTTGAGGCTAAGAAAAATTCCAACCTTCACAAGTTCCAGTGAAGAAAAAGTAGAGAAAATAGCAAGGGAGGACGAGTTCCAAATACAAATGAACCTTGATGGCCTCTACCGTTCTCTCCACATGTAGTTATTATAGGGAAGAAGCTTGAGTGAGGAGAAAGTACAGGAACGTTCCGTTCTTGGAGAAAGAGCAAAGAGAAAGCTAATAAGGACGGAAGGATACGATGGAACAGACTCCAGGGAGAATACGCACCGTTTCTTTTAATTTCTTTTATCAACTCATCCAAGACGTCCTCACCCGCCTTTCTGTATCCTTCCACTATGGCTAATCTATCTATACACCAAAGCTACTGTGTCTAGTCTATTTTTCTCCAATGAGTTCAAGTTCTCTTGAATAGGTAAAGGTTGAATAGGTAGAATAGGTAAAGATCGGCTGAATAATATCACGGAGAGGATCTTACAAGAATTTTCAAATTGAGCTCTTTTTTACAATTTTCAGACAAATGCATTTGTTTCATTCCTACAGATTAGTAACTTTTCTTATCAAAATTTAAAGAAATAGTTGAGAATTTAAAACATTTTGAAAACAATTTGCCAGCCTTGTATGTATTTTGTAGGTGACTCTGTAAATCTAAAGGTAAATCCGCTTACGTGTAGTTTCGGAGGGCCAAACGTGAACTAGAAAAACATTAAACGGCGTGGAAGTTAAGAAAAATTTAAGCAATTTCCGGGAGCCGATGCACATACAAAAGTGTGTGGTAAAGCTATAAAATGTAATTTGTGGGTGCGAAAGCTGATGAGAGGGAAAGAGAGAAAGTGTTTAAATGAGAGGAGAAACATTTTTGGAAGGAAAGGAGGGAAAAGCCTGGGGCGATTTTTATAAATATATAAATGATACCATCCCATCTCTCCCACTCTCTCTCTCTCTCCAAGATTCGATATATTTGTTCAAAGAGAAAGTTCCCTGTTTTTTCCAATATATATCGTAAAAAATAGACTAGCTTCCAACCCACATGGTGAGGAACTTGTGTACATAAGAGAGAGAGAGAGACCCGTGAGTATAAATAGTCTATGAAGGGAGAAGATTGGGAGGGATCTTCCTCCTAAGAAAGTATAGTATTTACTGTTGTACTATATAAAGAGAGATGATAAGCTCCCTCATAATATCCACACTCACCACTCCCTATGTAAACATTGGGCTAACCTTGGTGAGGAGTGAGGATAGAGAATGTGTGAGAGAGAGAGAGAGAGAGAGAGGAAAAGCGAGGAGTCGATGAAATTGGAAAGACTCTCTTCCAAAGAAGCGAGACTATGAGGATGTGTGGAAGGAACGGAAAAGAAAGTTGTGGTAATTGTGCAGGTTGTTGGCGCTGGAGTTGGTCCGGGAGAAAGAGAGAGAGAGAGAGAGAGAAATGGGTCTTTGAATTGGATCTTCTTGTGAATAGGAAATGGGGGGAGTGCAAGGTCTCTTGAAGCTGCTGGGTCTATCGATCTGTCGCCAATTTTCTTTCTCTCTCTCACTCTCCTTCCTTTACTCCTTCCTCCTTATACATAGTCTCTTTCCAAGAAGGAAATCCTTGGTTTCGGTATCCACGAGGTCGAGTGCAACTTTTCTACCTAAACTATGTATAAATATATACAGATCTATGAGCAGAGAGAGAGAGAGAGCAAAACAAGTCATAAAATAAACTACTTTTTATTTCATTTTCTTTCCTTAGTAAGAAAACTTTTACATTTTTATTTCTCCCTACAATTAAATTAGTAAACACATTTGTGTACATAACATCCGCAGTAAGTTCAACTTGACGTGAAAAAATCCAACACTCTGTTTTTCTAAAACTCATTCATTTTTTCTATCCTTCTGATGAACATATAAGTTTATAGAAAGGAAATCTATGTGAATTTTCGCAGAAATTAATGCAAAAGATTTAAGCAATACGTTTCATTTTTAACTCAACTTATGCACGCGTGGTAATAATAGTATTTGATGGAATGGGTTCCAGGAATATTTTTACATTTATTTCAAACGGCGTTAAGATTAAATTCTTTGGAAATGTCATTCTGCTCGGAGACCCTCCGCAGTGATAGAAATTGCTAGGAGAAATAGACAGAGGCACGCAAGGACAGTGAGTTCTGGCGGAGCGGTCCACAGGAGGAACGCGGAGAGGATACTAGATGCCACCCGCTGGACCTTTTCCTCTCCTCCGGTCTCTCCCTTTAAATATCTATGTAATATGTTTCCTCCTCACTACTCAATTTTTCCCTTGCCGTTTCCTCTAATTATTTTCATACCTTAACGCCACTAAATTTATTAAATGAAAAATCCCTTCCTATTTCTCCAAAGCTCAAAGGAAGAGATTTTAGGGCAAAAGTTTGTAGGGTGAACTGCTACAAGTCGTACAAATGACCAACCTATTTTTTACATGTTTTTTTTACTCTGATAAAAATAAAATTCAAAAGAGACTGTAACCAAGCTCCCTTTGAAACTAGAGCTGCGCTCTGGAATTAATTCTTAGTATTTGTGTGGGTCTCACTACAGTCACTACACACTACTGAAGAGAGCACATCATCGAGTAAATAAATAGTCCCCGAGGACTCACTCACTCTCTCACCCACTCACTCACTCACTCAGTGAGAGATCTCTCTAGTGAAAAAAAAGACTCACATTACAAATTTGGAAATGCTTTGGAAAGGAAAAGGAAAACAGCATGACATATGACATGGAAAGGAGTAGAGCTCTTATAGTATGGAGCATTCTCCATCTCTCACATCTCTCCACCTAACTCAATTTCCTCTTTCTCTCTCCTTTTTGCATTAATTCCACTAGAACTTTATACATTAACATACAAGTACTTACAAGCTTACAGATTCCAAGTTAAAATCAGGCTACCAACTCACACTCCTATACTACAAAGTATAGGAATTAAAGGCGGAGTGAAAGCTTCCATACCAAGGTAAATTTAGCGAAAGTATATATGCGCGAATATTATTTATGAACGCTTTCCTAAACTTTATCTCCAGCCATCCAGCTATGGCTTCTATTTATGCAGACACATAATTAAATATGTATACTTGGGTAGGAAGTACTCCTACATACCAAGGCACACATTCCTCCATATATGTAATAATATATGTGTGTACATATATAAAAGAGAAATTCCAGTTTGAACTCTAGGAGGTCGGTTGACGTGGTGTGGAAGGATGGAGCTGACGTTGATGATGAAAGGGAGAAACTCTATTTACATTCTAGTACTACTAATACTATTTCCATTTATTTTCATGGCTCTACATAGCTAAATATATGTTTGAAAGTGAAAACATTTGAGAGAGAGAGAGAGAGAGAGAGAGAGAGACGAGGTCGTGTTAAAAAGCTTTCATTGAAATTTGCCACGGCGTTAATTATCAATTGAATTATGAAGGGCTTGTAGGAGTGAAAGCTCCTTGTTGCTCTCGAAAGTCTCTCGGGCTCCTAAACTTTTTCCCATAATAATAATAAATATGTAGAATCTATGATAATGCGTATATTATTACAATTCCTTATATTTCAATACAAGTTAGTATCTCTAGAATCTAAGCATTTACTTCTATTGAAAAACTTTCTCTCTCTCTCTCTTTCCCTTGCATTTAAATTTCCCTTTATATAATTTAATCCCCCGACTTTCAAACCAATTAAAAACACTGCTTTCACTCAACGCCACTACATTACTATGACCCCTCATAATAATGATAATAAAGCCCTCTACTTCCGTTGTAGTAGGAAACCATAACTTTGCAAATAATAAATAGTCTTGTAGTTTCCAAAACTTTTCCGAGCTTCCTCTTACAAATACAAAACATTTTGTAGGATATGAGGAACATTCCTGGAAATGATATTTTTCTATACAAAAATTTGTTCACTGTATTAATAGAAATTATATTATTTTTTTTATTTCCCCTTTATTTGTTATTATTATTACACTTTACTAAAGAAATAAAAGTGGTAGAGGAAGGAAATGGAAATAAATGAATCTTTTATATTATTTCAAGAGAGAGAAAGCAAGTGAAAGGACTGAGGAGTATACAAAAGACATAATGGCATTTAGACAAAGAGGGAATTATGTAGAGAACTCAGTCACTTTAGTATATTTTCTTTAAATAGAGAAAGTTACACCCTCAAATATTGGCTACATTCGTATAAACTAACTCTTTTCCTCTAATTCTGTCAATGGGAGAAAGTTCTTAATCCGAAGCATTCATTCAAAGCGGGAGTTGTTGTAGAGAGTTAAATGCATTTGTTTCTTTGTACTACTTCCGTATATGGAAATAATTGGGAAAGTCAGTCAAAGCCAAGATTTAAGAAAACAAAATTAGTGGAACAGAACAAGGAGTGATGTTTTCTCTCTCTCTCTCTCTCCCTTGAATCTATCTACTATACAACAGTTAAGGAAAAAGTCTGGATCCAATTGCTCTAATCGGGACAACTATTCAAATGTCTATTGGAGTGACTCATAGGAAAAGGGTATAGAATATCTGAGTATATTATTGACTATAGGAGGGAAGGAGAAAGCAAGGGAAAGTTGTGAAAGCAAGGAACCTATTGTAGTCCATGTCTCCTCCATTATGTGGATCTTTGTTGAA
This sequence comes from Spatulosminthurus flaviceps, assembly GCA_034693705.1. Taxonomy (NCBI): domain Eukaryota; kingdom Metazoa; phylum Arthropoda; class Collembola; order Symphypleona; family Sminthuridae; genus Spatulosminthurus; species Spatulosminthurus flaviceps. Next base: position 4,506 of record JAQFXU010005779.1, on the reverse strand, counting down.
TTAAACAATTCCAAGCGCGTGTATCCTTTATAGGAGGTTCTTCATAAGTATAGTGTAGTGGATATATGCCATATATAGGTAAGGAGAAAGTCTGGGTTATGTGATGAAATTCAAGGGATTAGCTCCATATAGAAAGATATCCCATGTTTGAGAGGGAGAGAGAAGCTTTTTCCCTATCCCCATCACCCTTCTTTTACAAAGTAGAGTTCCATTCTTGGAGTAAGAAAAAAAAGGAGAAAGTATAAGGAAAGATTCTTGAAGAATTTCTTCTTCCCCCCTCATGAAAAAGGATCCGAACATATATTGGATTTCTACTAGTACTCCTCCTGTAGTAATACATTTTTGTATGTGTGTGTGTGTGTGTGTGGAGGGAGTAGTGTGAAGAGAGAAATCCGTAGAGAAAGTGGTGAAAGCGGAGAAAGTAGTGAAGAAAGCATATATCCTGAAATCGTGACTACTTTACTAATCACTCTGAAGAATTCATGAGCACGGTTTCGTATGGCAGACGGATATTTACTTTCTCCTTCAATACATTCTCATATATATATAGGGAGGGAAATTAAAATGAAAGGCTTTTGCACAAAAGAGCTTGTCAGAATTTTCTCAATTGCTCTCTCTCTCTCCATATATTACCCAAGGGTTTCCATTCAACCCACCACATGACTTTTTTACCATGATTTTCCAATATAATAATTTAATGGAATTTCCAAAATATTTCTCATATAACTTTTACCACAACTTTCTCCCAGTGAAAGTTGACTTTCACAAGGAGAAAGTTGATTTTCACCCGGAGAAAGTACCAATTTCGCAAATTTTTCCTTAATTTCCTCTCTACCGACAAGGAGAAAATTTCTCAAGTTTTTTATGAATCAAGAATTAAGGGGAGAGAAAAATTATGTGAATTATGATTTACTTTCTTCCAAGGAAATTAACCGGAAATAATTGAGAGGAAAAGTTGGATTTGACTTGTTCGCTACATGTATCTAAGTATATAACACGCTACATATGACGGTGTACATATGAATCCATGCTCATTTGTAATAGTCATAATAATAAAGATGCAGGGAAGGGAAAAAAATGAGAAAGGAAAAAGGTGGTCTTTATTTCCAAACATGGTTCTTCCTTGAGGAGGAAACGGATTTTGGTCTTTGTAATTTATATAAAAGAGATTTTTTTCATCTCCTCCAACCTATACATAAATTTTTCTCTTGGAAGGATAAAATTTGTGAAGGTTTGTTTCAATGAGAGTCATCCTCTCTCTCTCTCTCTTGCTCCAAGAGTCTTCCATAGTGTGCTATACTATAGTAGTTGGAGCTCCTCAAGGGATTAGCATGCCAGATGACGGGGAAAGTACGCGTGTATAGCGGGTGAAAGCGGATTTGGATTTGCATATGAACTAGCAATGGAATTGCCATTAATTTTGCTTTCTCTCCTTGACTTCCTCTCCCCGCAGTTGGGTTTTACCATTGCATCTTTCCACCCATCATCTCATCGTCGACTTTCTCCCCAACGAGCATTTTTTTCCACCATGAATATTAACGAGCTCCGAACCAACAAGAGGAAGAGCAAGGAGAGGAAGAAGATGAAGGAAGAAAACTGAGTCATGTGAACAACTATAGCACCACATTGGCTTTTCTCCACATTTCTCCTCTCCTTTATACTCACCGATTTCAACTCAACTGCTATCGCACATATGAGTACATCCATAGCCCATGTCACCTTCCACATGTAGATACCTAAAACTGAACAAATGCATATAACCTCAATGAACCCAACATTTCTCATACCAATGGCTTATACACATATCCGTAGGATTACAAAAATATCCTTAAGTTTCTTTCTTCATACTTTCACCACCCATCATCATATTTTTTTATTTCCTCTCTTCCAAACTTCTGTGAAGCTTCAGAATTTTTCTACCTTTCTCGACTTTTAGAAATACGACGTACTCCTTACCATTGGAAAATTTTTGAGGATGACGTTCCTCAACTTTATATTTAAATTCCTTGAAAATCCTCATAGAAATACGACCCACAATTTTTTTATGCATAGATTTCCAAGGAATCTTAGAATTGTTTTTACAATTTCTCACTATATAATCCCTCTCCAAGATAGAATGAACGGTGTAGAGTGCTCGTCAGTTTTAGCATGTTATTCCCTTTTTCATGTTGTCACTACTGCATTGATAAAATTACAAGAGATTGAATCCCTATAGAGTTAACATGGGTAAATTACTCAGGAGACGGCTAAAGCTGTCAATCCATTGTCCTCCCTAACTCCACGCCTCCTCTGATTTGCATGAAGCTCCCATAGAGACACGAGCTCCCTTAGCACCATAGCAGCCTCTCTCTCTCTCTCTCTCTCTGAGGCTATTTTCAGTAGATACAACAAGCTTTCATATAAATGGCGAGCTGTGTAGCTAAGGATTATTCCGTGGAGGTAGGAGGAAAAGCAATGGCTTCAAAAGGAGTGGAGAGAAAGTGAGAGAAAGGAAGCTAATAAGATTATACTCGGTCAGATTTCTATGCAAGGGCTATATTCTTCCTTGTATCTACATATATACATTTTCTATCAAATTAGGCTAGCTGTCTTTATAAACAGGGAAGGCTCAAGTGAAGTTTCTTGGAAAGGATTTTCTAGAAATTTCCCCTCTCATCCTGTTTTTGTCCTTGTTGCTATGGCTAAAAGTTTTTAAGCTCTCAGGTAGGTTTAATTTTAGATTTTCGTCAGGCTCACATTTTTCCACTCTACCCATATCCTAGAAGAATTGTAGATGTTGAGAAAATTTTTATCACATACATTGTATAGTGTAAAGTGTAATGTTAGCTTAAAAAATCCATAAAAGTTCAATGTAATGGAGTAAAAGGGGGAAGGGGTGGCTAAGAGCGTAACTGTTGTTTATGGGTTTCCGTCTAAATTGTTAATTCAATGTAATTTGTCAAGGTTGAACTTGAACTTGACTCGAGAGCTTAGCTCTGGAACGAGATTCTTTGATTTTCTCTGTTGTCACTCTTCCATGAGAAAAACAGACTTGATCTTTGTTAACAGGGAAAATACATATATATAATGCCACATATGCATGTGAACCTATCGACATATGTACGCAAAAGTAAGAAAAAAAGCTTGGAGTTGATGCGTGATGGACTACAAGTTTTATTGGAACTGTTTGGCTTTCACCGGGAATGGAAAAATAGGAGAGAGAGAGGGTCGTAAGGAAAGAGGAAAAAGTAAGAGTCAGAGAGTGAAAGTAGCGTGAGGATTCTCCATCATCCGACTGAGCTCCTTTCCACATTGGAAAAACTTAAAAGCTTTTACTTTTCTTCGTCAGTCTTGAATGTTTCATGGAACGCAACAAGCACTCACTTTCTTCCTTTTTATAGTGTTACGTCCTCGTCCCAGCACTACTACTTCGTACTTTTACCTTAAAATATATAAACCTCCTCAAAAAAACTGGAAAACTAAACTTGTAAATCTCTGTCCATAAGTCTATACATAGCATGTACATACATATCCAATCCCACTCCTCATACACTTTCACTTATCCACGTCAAAATCCAGTTTGACTTGAAATGCACCACTTTCTCCGCTGACTTTCTCCCACTCCCAAAGTGTCTTTCCCTGTCTAACCAAGGACAAAGAGCTTGAGTCCGGATTGTGTACTTTGTTCTACATCTCTCACATCTTTCACCTTTTTCCTCTCTCCCCCTCTCTCTCTCTCTTTCTCTCTCGCCCTATATCTTTTACCCTATTTAAAAATCAACTTTCCCAGAGTATCATCCTCTAGACATTCAAATTGTAAGGGAAATGTAGGAGCTATAATTATGACAAGTGACTCCCCTTTAAATTTCTTATGGGAATCTCACCTGCTTTCTCCCTTCCTCCAAAGCTGACACTACTACTATGGTGAAAAGGTCAAAAGTCTTGGATGTTTCCTTGGAAATAATCCCTGCACTTACAATGATGGGATTTTTTAGAGCTTGGAAAGTATAAATTCTGAGAGCGTATATTATGTATAAACATGGAAATGAATTAATCATGGAAATACATAAGATTTTCATGATTCCTTGTAAATACATAGGAAAAAAGTATGTATAGGATACGTCTTTTAGCTAAATTGTAATGTATAAGTTTCGGGTCTGTAGAGGACGACGTGCTTTTAAAATTTAGAAAGTTTTTTTTTACAAGAAGAAGAAAACTCAATGAGGAGTTACTTTTCTCAAGGAATAAGATTTCATTTTTTTGGGAATATAGAGAAAAAGATTCAGAGTGAGAGAGAGAGAGAGAAAAGTGGAGAGACGAAAAAAAATTGTGAGAAATACTTGGAGGAAATGTTGTGTTATGTCAAAAGGAAAGGAATAAATGTCCATTATTTATGTAGCTACTTATCGTGATGGTCGGAGTCGACGTTTTGTTCTTTGGTTCTTTTTTTTTCTCTCTCTCTCTCTTTTTCCATGGCTACCACACAGATAATGTATACACTTTCGTCTACACTCTCACACTCACACT
>JAQFXU010005778.1:0-11153 GCA_034693705.1 Spatulosminthurus flaviceps | reverse complement strand
CAAAATATTAAAACTCACAAAATCGATATTTAGCAAATTTCAACTTTGCCGGTATTTTGTGAAAAGGAGCCACAGTGGCAGTCGTAACGTCACGTCACGAATTGTTATTTACCACTTCGCAGAAAAACGTTTAAACTTGCCTTCTTACGTTTTGGAGAACCTCTGAGGAGGTGCTGTTGTAGAGAGCACGGGTGCTTACGGAAGGCTGCTGCCCGGATGCTCTTATAGACTGTAATTGGAGGGCTGTGGGTGAGTAGATTCAACAAATAATTGCCAGTGCTTCTATTTTGTTTTTTATTTCGATTCTATAGCTTGTTTACGGAAAGGCTAACAATAAGAGATGATATTCATCGTGGCAAAATTTAAAAATAGTTTTTATTGGCTGATTTGTAAAAATCTTTTTCGTTTTGTGAATGAATTGAAGGAAAAATCGGAGGCACACTTGTAATGTATGATCCTTGCCCTTCATGCACAGCAGTGAAATAATCCTCAGTCATTTTGAATCCCAAGATATTTATATTTTAACTCATACAGCTAAAAAAAACAGCTGGTCCCACAGAGACAATTTCAAGAGAAGTAAGTACATACAAAAGTAACTGATTGGGCAGGATATTATTATTATAGCTCGGAAAGTGAGCGTGTACCGAGAGTCGAGAGAAAATATGCACTCCTTCAGGTTTCTTTCTCCTGTCAGAGAAAATAAATAAAACAATTTTTTAAAAATCCTGAACAGCATCCAATTGATCGGGTGGAAGTTATGTGGGGTGAGACACCCTGTACCCCTCCGATCAAAATATAATTTGATCGCCTTGATAAATTGATTACCTTTCATTGGAGTATCCTTTGTCTTCGTGCATCAAAGAAAGGAGGTAGGAGTTTTCTTTGCCTTTTAAATGAAAGACGTACTTCATTTTGCAGCAGGCCAAACTTACAACGACCAAAAACATCATATGAAGGACCAAGCAATCCAAATTAATATTTTCCTTCTCATACAATGCAGGGATGAGGAGGAGGAATTTTATAAGGAGATGAATTTGAAATAAAAATGAATTGAATTTTCCACATCCTTTGTGTCGAGTCTCCAGACTGGAATCGTACCTCCCTTCTTTCAAAATCCAGCATTTAAGGGTAGAATATTCAATTTACTGATTTGATCCATTCCAACAAATTGAATCGTAAATCAAGAGTGGAAAGAATTTTCAACACGTTTCTTTCTTTATTATGAAAAATGGTGGGCAATAAATTCAATAACTCTACTTGTTGCATAGGGGAAGTAAAAAAAGTGGGAAATACCACCTGAAACTACTGGCAATAATCATTAAGGTGTGGTGCAGAAATCTTATTTTGCTTTACATTTAACATACTTGGCATAAATTTAGCCAAAGGAAGACAATTCACACAATAAATCACTTCTAGTGTAGCTCTCCCTTTTAATGTAGAGGAGGCATTTAAAGCAAGTTTGTCTGTCGTTACAAAAAATAATTTATTTTAGCACATTTAACAAATACAATCAAAGGATATAACAACAACTACAAGAAAACAATTAGGGGCAGCCTCTGCCCTTCACCCACTAAAATCACTTTTGAATCTTGTTTTTCATGGAAAAAACTAAAGTTTACAAATGCGTTTATTTTAATCGTTAGAAATTGAACATGATTTCAGATAAGTACCTAGTAAAGTACATCCTATAGACTTGTACTGTATAAAATGTAGACAATTTTGACACTTCAAGTACTCAAGCAAGTGAAATTCTATTTCATTTCCGGTCAAGTCCTACAAACAAGTGAGCCCATTTATGTGGAATGAGAAAGACGACCTGCCACGATGTATCAAGTCACAAGGAAGATTTATGTTGTGGGTGGCCAATTGTATTTTGGTCTTTATTGCTTTCGGCTACGTTTCTATCAAGATGCGTAAAAACTAATGAGGACCCTCTGGTTAAAAGTTTACTTGCAATTTATCGTAGCCGCCTTCTCCACTGGGGTCGCGGCCGACGTCAATTTAGTATTTCGGAGAAAAGCCAACAATATTTTTTATCCTCATTTGATCCAGTTTCTTCGAGAGTACGAGCGACAGGAATCCATCAAGGATTACAGTTACCGAAGGAAAATGTCCAGAGCGCATTTGATTCTCTTGTGGCATAACTGCGTACAGCTGCGTCTAGAAAACATTAATATATTTGATGAGATATTAATAAATTACACGAATAACTGCTACAGTTACTTTGAAATGCGATAAAACTACAATGAAAAACTAAATGTTAAAAGCAAATGAAACATGGGGATGCTTAACATTTTCAAGGTATTTATGCCCGAATTCGAAACCGAATTATTCTGCAATGCTTGTATTGCATAGCAAACTTTAAAAGTTGTTGGAGCCTAATTGAGTTAATTAGCTACGGGAAAGGTGATTTTGTAGGATTAGAAGGTTGTGTAAAAATAGGACGGCAATAAAATGAAACTACAGCTTCTTTGTAGTGAAAAAGATGGAAAGGCAAACAGTGGATAAAATGCAATGACTATGCAGTAGAAATGATGCAATTGATTTAATCCAAAACAAGATAATACGATATTTACTGTGTTGACGGTTTAAAGTTCAGAGACAGACTGGTCTTTTGTATTAACCTTTTCGCTACTAAAAACTCAATGATAGTTTTTATTTAAAAAGCGCGCGAAATAGTTAAAGCCTATGGAAATTGTAACAAATGAATGGTGGTATTGAATGAACGTACTACGGTAGTAATTTTATCAATACTTATTCATGGACGGTAACTTAAACGTAGTAAGCAGAAAGTTGTCCGACAACTCAAAGCAACGCTACAAATAGCCGATTTTAGTTGAACAAAGATAGACTTCAATAAATAAGGTGTAGAACACAACGAAACACAAATTTTATTCAACATGTAAGACATCAAACAACTATAACAAAGCATGGGGTTCGCACATATAATTTTGTTGAAACAAGGACAATGTGTGGATGTAGGAATCTATATCCTATTTAGCCTTTTTAGAGGGAAGCACAGGTAATGCATGGTACTTTTTAAAACAGGAGTCCTTTCCCTTGACACATAACCTCTTGTTACACCTTGTACAGATGAATGCCGTAGTTTTTCTGAATCCTAAGATCTTGCAAAAATGACAATCACCGCGCAATACTTTTGAGTCTATAGTAAGATTTTGCTGTGGATGGTGCTGGCCTACAAGTCGATCTAAATTTTTAATGGCGGAGGGATTAACTTTTCGCTTGACAGTTTTGGGAACCACAAATGTTGCGAACGTGCATCTTATGAGCTCAAGCAGAAATTTTTTAAACGGGACTTTTTCGTTTTCACGAAAGGAATTATAAATAATGTGAGTATTAAAAACACACAGATCAATAATATGAAGTGCGAGCTTCTTATACCACTTTAGCGTTTTACGCTCTGCTACATAGGGCTCCGTTTGACGGTCGACGTTGTCTACACCCCCCCATTGTTTGATTATACTTGACAACAGTAGCCGGTTTTAGACGTGTTGCAGATCGTTTTGAAGCAACCTGAACCATTCGATGTGCCATAAATGAGTTCACCATTAGAACTTCCTTGTTGTCTTGCCATCTAAAGCAATTAAGGAATTTTTTAATATCATTTAAGCAAATAATGAGTTCACGAAGTATTGATAAAATTTGAAAGTAAACCTTTCCAGAACAATATCACCCTTGGAATACACTTCAAATTCCCCTTTCTTCAACTTTGTTTCGAATTTTGGGACACCTTTTCGATTTTTTCGCATTGTACCCAATATACATGTTTTTTGTCGCAAGAGCTCAATGGTCAACACAATGGAAGTAAACCAGTTGTCGCAAACAATTTTCCTGCATGTGTTTAAATACGGTTCGGCAAGCTTAAGAATACAAGCTCCACCGTAACCAAATTTCGTAACTAATTCTTGCGAAATGTCAGTTTTTTTGCCAGTGTACAGGAAAAAGTCAATAATAAATCCTGAACACTGGTCAACAAGTACAAACATTTTCATCCCAAATCGGGAACGCTTCGAGGGAATATATTGGAGAAAGGCTAATCGGCCTTTAAAGAGTAGCAAGCTTTCGTCAATGCACAAAAACTCGCCTGGGACAATATAGTCTTTAAAAAGCTGCGGAACATCCGTTATAATTCGCCCTAGTTTTTTTAAACGATGCGAGTCTTCATCAGGGCTCTCATTGTTCGAAAAATGAAGAGCCCTCAGTATATGCTCAAACCGATCCCTAGGCATTCTATCCCCGTATATTGGGGTGTGCAGAAGTTCGTCTTTGCTCCAATAGTCCTTGTAGCTTGGTTTCTTGTCAATTCCCATTAACAAATGCAGGCCAAAAAATACCCACATTTCCGTGGTTGCAGCATTTTGCCATCTATTGTTATTAAAAATTAAAGTTCATTTATTCTTATAAGTATCAATTATTAAGTTTCGATTTGGTAGAAAAATGAATTTAAAAATCTCATGAACAATTTGTATCGAGAAGGCACCTGTTTGAGAATGCTTTAGGATGCGTTTCAATCAGTTGAGCAGCATGTCGATTTGTTTCGTCGCAAATATTTTCCATGAGTCCAGGAGTCAAAAACTGCATAAATATGTCCAAAGGTGATGAGTCTTTGGTAATTTCACCGTAGTTGAACTCCGTCATGGGATGAAGACATGGAAAGGAACTGGGAGCAGCATTTACATTTATCTCCCACGCATCCGCATACACGTCTAGAATATTTCAAATTTGAGTCACATTATCTTTACCGTAAAGTCAAGAAAAAATTTGAATGTTTTCGTTCTAATGTCGGCCAGCATTCTTCCCGAAAGTTTTAAAACAAAATCAAGATCTAGCGTTTTCCCCCATCGAGGTTAGCTCCTTAAAGAAGGATGAGTCCCAACTAAAAATCAAGATCTGACGTTTCTCCTTAGCAGAAGGGATTTCTCCCAAAAGAAAGGGTATTTACCTACAAATCAAGATCTAGCGTTTTCCCCCACCGAGGTTAGCTCCTTAAAGAAGGATGAGTCCCAACTAAAAATCAAGATCTGACGTTTCTCCTTAGCAGAAGGGATTTCTCCCAAAAGAAAGGGTATTTACCTACAAATCAAGATCTAGCGTTTTCCCCCACCGAGGTTAGCTCCTTAAAGAAGGATGCGTCCCAACTAAAAATCAAGATCGTTTCTCCTTAGCAGAAGGGAACATAAAATCTTACTGGCGTCGAAATCATTAGGAACAACAGAATTGTTGTTGACTGCTGCCATTTCATCTTCTCCCGTGTCGTCATCATTCGCTTCACTATCATATGAATAATGTTCATCTGAGATATGATCGTTGTCATCGTCCTCCGAACTGTAAAAGTCGTCTTCAGAACTAAGTTCATCTGAAGCATCATCTAGCCATGGGTCTACGAGACAAAAACAATGTTTTTTTATACTTTGTACGTAAAGGACGAATCGCTAGGTTGAAGCATTTAAAATTTCAATTAGAAAATAATTAGAAAACATCCCTATCTGTGAATAATTTACTCTACAGGATCACATGTCGGAGTGATCAGGGAAAATTCCCTACGTTGAAAATTTTACCTTCTTTCAAAAAATTAATGACCTCTCCGGTACTTGAACCCGCGCGCTCAGATGAGACTTGGAAAAAATTCGACTCCTTGAGCCACATTGCTATTAGTCTAAAATAACTGACTTGACTTACTCTCCAGTTGTCGGCTAATTTAAATTCTACTGGAGTTAATTCTTTTGTTAGTACTACCATATACACTCTTTTTTATGGATGTACATAGGTGCATTTACAGGAGTAGAAGGTAGAAATGAATAAGTACCTGAGTCCATTTTGTTGAGGGAGCCTTCGGTAGTCTGGGGACCCTTCAGGTTAATTTCTGCTTCAATTGGTAAAGGAAAATCAATTGCCAGGAAAATGAAAGATGCAAAGCATGAATTTGTGTGTTTCGCCTCAGGGATAAGTGTGTTGTAACTAAGTAACGAGGAAAGCGTAAAAAGATTGCATTGCTTTGTAACATGTTTTTTTTATTGTAGTCTACACCAAATTAGCATCCAAGCATATAATAATGTATTGCGTCTATGGCAACCAGAAAATTGAGCGCAAATTAATGATTTTAATATTCAAAAGGTTAATGGCTATAAACTCTTTGCTTGGTTGCTGTGAAAAGGAATTCATTATCTCATCGTTTTCTTCTTACCAGAAAATATAAATTACTATAAAAGTCAAATAAAGTTGCCGGGAAATGGTTTACAAAGCTATAACTTATCAATTATTATAATCCTAGTTTCCAACGCAAACAGTAATAAATTACACTTTGAATACAATAATGCTAATTTCTGCTAAAAACCTCCATAACATCCTCCATTCTTTCCAAGTAACACCGCTACAGCTTTAGAGTGAGATTTTAAGACTCAACATTACTGCCCCCATTGAAACTCCGTTTCAATCATTTGTAGGTGGATCGATAGGTAATGGGCACAATTTAGTAATGGGTCGCCTTGCGATACCGTCGGGTGTACGAATAGTAAAGACGCGGGGAAGTCCGTCTGCCCCAGGATGTGCTTCTACTATTCTGGCCATTTTCCATTTAAGTGGAGGATAACGTTCATCCTTCAATAGTACTAGGTCCCCTACTTGTAGTACGGGGCGCTTCGACAACCATTTGGGTCGTTGTTGTAATGTACTTAAATATTCCCAACTCCATCTTTTCCAGAAATGTTGAACTAGTCTCTGCATCAATTTCCATCGATTGTACAACTGCTCCGACTCAGAATCGGTGGTAAGATCCTGCTCGGGAATAGCAGTTAATGCGTCACCAATTAAGAAATGTCCCGGAGTGAGAGGTAGTAAATCATTGGGATCAGTTGACAACTGAGTTAACGGGCGTGAATTTAGGCAAGCTTCTATTTGGCATGTCACCGTCTGCATGTCTTCGTACGTGAATATATTCAGACCCATTGCGCGAACTAAATGATGCTTCAGAGATTTGATACCAGCTTCCCAGATTCCCCCGAAATTGGGACTAGCTGGTGGATTAAAGTGCCAATAGATTTGTTTCTGACCCATAAAAGTACCAACATCGTTAATGAATTCTGAAGATGTCCAAGTTTGTCTCAACTCATTATCAGCTCCTACGAAATTAGTGGCACAGTCGGAATACAAATCACTGGGGATCCCCCTTCTCGCAATAAACCTCTTTAAGCATGCAACGAACGCTTGTGATAGTAGGCTGGTGACAACTTCCAAATGAACTGCTTTGGTAACCATGCAAATAAATAAGGCTATGTAACCCTTATACTTCTTGCAACCTTTTCCTCTTGTCGTCCGTAGTTGGAATGGACCCGCATAATCGATTCCTGCTTTGAGGAATGGTCTTTGAGGATTTACACGGACTTGGGGTAGATCACTCATGATTTGGTGCGCCATGTCAGCGCGAAATCGAGTACAAATGATGCACTGCTTAATTTGTCGTCTGACGGCGTCTCTTCCATTAATTATCCAAAACCGTCTTTGAATGGATGCTAATACCGATTGAGAGCCTCCATGCAGATATTTATTATGTTCATGCATAATTACTAAGGACGTGAAGTAATGTTTATTTGGAAGGAGAATGGGATTCCTGCGCCCATCTGTTGTCTTAGCATGCCGCAACCTTCCTCCAACCCGCAGAATTCCGTTTTCGTCTATAAAAGGATTAAGGCATCGCAATCGGCTGTTAATCGCCAGTGGGTTTCCTGCACGACAGGAGGACATTTCTGCTGGAAACACATTTGCTTGTATGCGTCTAACCCAAAACATTAGAGCATTGTTAATTTCTAAAGATGAAATGAATGATCTCGATTTTGGTTGTGTGCATGGTCTAAGGTTTTTCACGAATCTCAACAAATAAGCAGTAACACGAATGAGTTTCGTTAGGGTGGAAATGTCATGTAATATCCACATGTCTTGAACGACATGATGAACAGTCACTTCTCGCTTTGCTTCGTACGCCGCCATATCAATATCTAATGTACCCTCCTTAAATTGTACCATTGGGTCGTTCAACCACTCCGGTCCATTCCACCAAAGAGAATGTTGTAGAAATTCAGTAGGCTGCATTCCCCTACTGGCACAATCCGCAGGATTCTCTGTTCCAGCCACATGATGCCACGACTCGAAAGACAATGACTCCTGTATAAGCGCTACTCTGTTTGCCACGAACGTATCCCATTTCTTGGGGTGTTTCGCTAACCAAGCTAACACAACTGATGAATCGGTGAAAACATTAATTCTATCAGGTTTATTAGCAAAGCAATCATAAAGCACGTTGATCAATTTAGTTAGCATAACGGCTCCATTTAACTCGAGTCTAGGTATGGAAATCTGCTTAAGTGGTGCTAATTTAGTTTTAGCAGCAATGAGATTGATACTATATTCACCATTTTCCAACTTAGAACGCATATATACCACTGCCCCCATTGCACGCTCTGAGGCATCACTGAACCTAAAAAGTTCGTATGGACTGTCATTACAAGGCTTGATACATCTGTTTAAATAAAGTTTCTCCAGAGCAGTTAAGTTACTCCTGTAAGTGTACCATTCTTCCGCAATGTGTCCCGGAATAGGATCATCCCAGTCCATTTTTAATCCCCATACCGACTGCAGCATCAATTTAGCCAACAACGTCACTGGACTAATAAATCCCAGAGGATCGAATGTTCTGGCGCTGTCGGAAGACAAAGTGCGTTTAGTTATCACAGACCGAAATGGTGGTACATTTACCTTGAACGTAAACTGGTCAGATGCCGGTAGCCAATAAAGCCCCAAAGTTTTCACTGCATCATCTTCATCTATTCTCAGTGGTAGCGTAATTTCCCGCATCGACGGCTCTAACCGTTCTAACAATTCCTTTGAGTTCGAGGACCATTTTCTCAAGGGCATACACGCGCTGTCCAATAGACTAAGTATCTCATCCTGAATAATATAAGCAGTTTCCAAGTTAGAATGACCTGACATGAGGTCGTCCATATAAAAATCCCGGAGAGCAATTGGACTTGCGAGAGGATAAGTTTCTGCATTGTCTTCCGCCAACTTCTTCAAACAACGCTTTGCAAGGTAAGGAGCGGACGATTCCCCAAAAGTAACAGTAGTAAGTCTATAATCTCTAATAGGTTGATCAGGTGACTCCCTCCTCACAATGCGTTGAAAATCTCGGTGATGTAAGACGACCCAAATTTGCCTGAACATATTTGAAATATCAGCCACAAATGCTACAATGTGCATCCTAAACCGTACTAGAATAACAAATAGATCATCTTGCAATTTAGGACCGGTAATTAGAACATCATTTAATGAACAACCAGACTTAGTCTTCGCCGATGCATCATACACCACTAGTAATTGGGTTGTGGTACTAGATTCCTTCATCACAGCATGATGAGGTAAGTAGCAGCAATCGGTGTCGGGTTTCCGTAAATCTTCTTCTGGTACTAACTCCAAGTGACCCATTTCCATCGTCTCCTTGATCACGTCAATATACTTTTGTTTTTTAACGGGGTCATTAAAAAACTTACGCTCCATATGTTTCAACCTCCTGACTGCCATTTCTCTTGAAGCACCCAATGGTGGTGCATTCGGTTTAAACGGCAGCTCTACTGTAAACCGACCATCCGGTTCTCTTGTGGTGGAAGCCAAAAAATTGTTTTCACAAAGGTTTTCTTCACACGTAAGAATTGGTTTGTTTGGAAGCTCCTCAACCGTCCAAAACCATTCCAATAGAGCCTCCAACCTCGAATCCGAACAAACCAAGTTCACCGTAGCCGATGCCTCAAAATTCTGTGATGGGCAGGAACCACCAACAATCCACCCAAAAACCGTCTCCAGAGCCACTGGAAGATCTTTTCCAACATTAACATGACCATGTCTCAAGCAATTAAAAAATACCTCTGATCCAAGGAGCAAGTCAATTGATCCCGGTTGATAGAATCTGGGATCTGCTAGAGGTAGTGTAGTGAGATGCGAAATTTCCTCCTTTACACACGGTAATTTTGGAAGTATTCCAGTCAATTTTGGTAGTACATAAGCATAAGTTTCCAGTTGGAAGTCTTCCTCGAATCGGGATCCTAATTTCAGTTGTACCAATCCTTTTGCCGTACCAACGGAGTTATTTCCCAATCCAGAAAGTTCCACATTCGTCTTTTTGCGTTTCAGGCCAATTAGCTGCACACATCGTTCCGAGGCAAAACTGACATCAGCGCCAGGGTCGATAAGAGCACGCACATTGTGTCTTCGTCCGAAATCATCAGTAACCGTAACTAGAGCTGTGGCAAGTAAAGCTCGATTTCCTTCTCCGGAATGTCCAGCCGTATGAGCGGATACTGTATCGGAATTGTTAGTTGTTTCAATGTGTAATGATGTGTGATGAATTTGCTTACATTTTTTGCATCGAGACTCAGATTGGCAGTTAACACTTGTATGACCAGTCCGCAAGCAATTGAAACAAAGTCCTAACTCTCGGGCTTGAACTCGTCTGTCATCAATTTTCATGTCATTGAATTGTTTGCAACCGTAAATGTAGTGATCATCAGCTTTGCACAGCACACAATACTTGGCCGCATTAATTTGATGAGCCTGAGCCATTTTCCGAACACCGCTATTATTGGTTGGCTTAGATTGGTTGGAATATTGAGTCTCATTCCCCACCTCCGCTGCTGACAAAATAGCTGCCCGCTCATCAAGGAATTTGAGTAATTCCGACAATTTAGGTAGAGACTCACGACCAAGCTTTGACTCCCACAATTTAAGTGTCTCAGGATCTAATCGGGTGGTAATCATGTAAATTGCCAAATCACTTTTGTCATATATTGGTCGCTCTAACGCTTTTAGAGCCCGAGCAACGGACATAGCTACATCCGCCAACCTCGCCAAATTAGCTCCAGATTCCTTCTTCATGAATGGCATGTTCACAAATCGGGCTATTTGAGTTTTAACAAGCTCCCTTGTATTTTTGTAGCGCTTTTGTAGCACCTCCCACGCTTCCACGTAATTAGCGTTAGTAATTTGATACGGTTGCAGCAACTCTGCTGCGGGACCAGTAACCAAACTCTTCAAGTATTGGAGTTTTTGTGCTCCATCTAAAGTCGGATGTTCGTGGACGTTACTCTTAA
>JAQFXU010005777.1:0-11154 GCA_034693705.1 Spatulosminthurus flaviceps | reverse complement strand
GGGTGCGGGTTTTATAGGCGCGGGTTATCAGCGGGTTCGGGCTGTACAAAATATTAAGTGTTTCTTGCGGGCGGGCCCGAACCGACAAAATTATACCCGCCGGTGGTGCGGGTCGGGCTTACATTTTATTTGCCGGATTTCTTGCGGGTACGGGTGGTAAAATTTTGGCGGGTCACACCTCTAACTTATTGTACGTAAACTGTCGATTTGGCAGTAGTGTGCAACGGGGAAGCTAGGGTAGTGGTTACAATAATGAGTTTCTTGTAATTTTGAGTGGTAATGACAACTGCTGCCGTATAAGACCTAGTTTGCATTAAGCTATAATTTTAAGCATGTTGTACTGATAATACTGGGTCATTGCTTTGACAAAAATCAAACACCCGGAAATGAATCCTCGCAATCCAAAAAAAATACCATGTAAACTTTACAGTAAGGTTTTTCAATCTCGTCACTCAATTAAACTTCATAAGAAGAAGAAGCAGGTTGATGCAAAAAATTATTCCTTACGACCTCGTATTAGCACTAGCGGTTCAACCGATTTAGTCGCATGAACCTATGAGAATGAAAAAAACCGGACCTTAATGAAAATTCCGCCAGAAAGTTAGCAATAAAAAACCTCGGTAGCTTTACTGTTAAGAATTAATGAAGAACAACTTTTGTATTTCCAACGCAGGATCGCTATATGTATATTGATATAAATTGTTACTAATAAAA
Source organism: Spatulosminthurus flaviceps (assembly GCA_034693705.1). Taxonomy (NCBI): domain Eukaryota; kingdom Metazoa; phylum Arthropoda; class Collembola; order Symphypleona; family Sminthuridae; genus Spatulosminthurus; species Spatulosminthurus flaviceps. The sequence continues at coordinate 10,440 of JAQFXU010005777.1, read as the reverse complement.
ACGCTGCATAATCGCCACCTTTACCTTCATTTTATATCTTTCACCATAATTTTCATACATTATTTACCACAACAAATTATCTTGTGACTTTAAAGTGTGTACTTTACATGTACACAGCAGACAAAACCGTAGCAATACTCAAACCTGCGAAAAGCATATTTCCCCTCTGTTCTATCTTTGCATTAGGATTACGCTTATAAATGAAAATTTTCAATTCGAAATTCAATTAGGAAAGTTAGAAAATAAGTTACGCAATAAGTTTGGGGAATATTTTTTAAAATTCTTTTAATATTCCGTACTTTTATACACCACGTAATTAAATTGTAAATATATATTTCCATGAATCGTTGACCAGTTACATTAGCACTTGACATTAATTTAATATATATTATAGTGCGTATACGTATACATAAATTCAAAAAATTTTAACCCTATTCTACAATTAAATATGTACAAACTTGAAATCCATATCCTCTGTTAAATATTATAATGTTGTATTTAAATAATCTGCATTGTTGTAGCAATTAAATAATTAATCTTCCAGTGACAAAATCATTGCATTACCGCGTATATGTATCACAAGTCTTTCCTATCAATATAACTTCATAATGTGTACGGTATTTTACATAAAATTGTCGGACACACGTGGAAAAGTCATAGTTTTATGTGGTCATGCCTTTTTTAAGTAAACAGTTTTTTTCGATTTTGAAAAAATCTGCTTCTCGTCTCCTTTGCGGTCCATTGCGAATCTTATACAGTATTTAACTGGCATATTTGAAACTAAAATACGGACTTATCATTAAAAGTCGTCGGTTTGTAAAACATTGAGTGCAATTGCATTGCCATTTTTTGTAGCAATACGGTATGTATGCGGAGAGAACAAAATTATTTACACGTATATATTCCTTAAAAATTACATAAAAACTATGTACAATTACTTCTTAAACACTTATTTAATAAACATCAGCTGATTTCACTTTTTTGCTTCCATTTTTCTTCTTTGGATCGTGAAGTTCAATTTGAGTATTTCCAATTCCAGCAATTGAGATTTTTCCTCCGTGTCGACGTTTACCATTGTAGGCATCTTCAGCAGCTCGATAGATCCTATCGGTTCTTCCGGTGCATAAGCATGCGGCGTAAATGATGAAACCAAGAAGCATCCAAACCGCAAATCGAATCCAAGTTTGTCCGGAAAGTTCCATGATGAGGTAGACATTTGCAAGAACACTAACGCCTGGGATTAAGGGTACCAGTGGAACCTGTGAGAAAAGGTGACATCATTCATATGCGCGAATATTGCTCCTTTGATTTTTGCCGGTTATTTTAAAATCTCCATGGCTTGAAAAACTGAGTAATTTTAATATGTTTAGATTCATACCCTGAAGGTTAATTTAACTCGGGAAACCGGCTGCCTTGACAAGGACACCAAGCAGGTGATCATCAATGTAAGGAAAATGGCTCCAAGAGCTAAAAACAAACGATCACCCTGTTCGATCTGGTCAATAGCAAAAACTGCCACGGCACAAAATGATACGGTGAAGCAACCTATTATGGGAAAAACGACAAATGTTAAATAAATCGCTACTCCAGCTACGTACAGATTCTTCAATTAAATTAAAATTTTGTCAAATGACTATTGACTATAGAAACTTACAATATGCAACAACAATCCATTGAGTCAAGCTTGAAGTCAATTCCGTGGGTAAGTTCAAGTTAGCTGCATTAAAAATAATGGAAGGAGCCCGAGATAAAGTGAAACCTTGTTCAAATAATGCCACTCCTCCGTCAGAATCATCCACACCTTGGTCGTCTTTTCGATACCTACAATATAATGGTGTGAAGTAAACTTGGGTCAAAATTTGAATTTCACCCACCAAATCTTCCAAGTGCTAAAAATTCCAGTTAATATCTATAAACTAGTCTATTGATCATATTTTAAAAGTACCTAAGAATGAGGACACAAATAGCAACCAATGTGTATGCAGTCAAAGTACCGATGGACATCATGTCAATAAGCGCATCCAATTCAAATAATGCCGCCATAAGTCCTCCGAAAATCCCACCGATGAAAGTAGCAATCAAGGGAGTTTGGAATCTGGGATGAACTCGAGCTAAAAATCCGAAGAGAAGTCCGTCACTCGCCATGGCGTAGATAACCCTGGGCATGGGGAACATGGCACCAAGCAAGCTAAAAAAATCATTATCACCACTAAAATTAAATCTCTCTCTAAAATTAGTGCCATAAAGCTCCACCCTCACTGCAATTTGAAATTTCGTGCTAAATATACTCGAGGACTAGTATACAGCGACGACTCAAAAATACAACTCCAACGTACCTCGTAGAGAGTCCAAAAATAGCTCCAACAATCACAACCCATCGACCTTCCGTGAATCCAACGAATTGGAAAGCAAATGGCAATGGCGCATCAGCATCCTACGTTGAAAAATAAATTTTTAAATAAATTTTAGCATTATCTAAATATAGTTAGCGTTGAACAACTAAATTGATTTTATGGCCTTTTTACCTGGCAGAAATAAGGAACCATCATGGTCAACACGGTGGAGATTCCAAAATATGCCAGGAAGATAAAAATCAATGAGAAGATAATAGCCATTGGAATTGATCTCTGAGGATTCTTAGCTTCTTCTCCAGTAGTTGCAATGCAATCGAACCCAACAAATCCATAGAAGCAGGTTGCAGCTCCCTTCATAATCCCAGAGAATCCAAAAGGAGCAAAACCTCCATTCCCAGGATCAAGGGGTTTCGCAGCCGTGAAATGCGTCAAATTTTTACACATTGCCTCTGGTTCATCCTCCTCCGGCTTCACGAACCAATTTGCTGGGTTCGCTATAATTATTAAACAAATATAAGGGAAATATATTAAAATCCATGGAATTTCATAATTTATCACCCCACCCCCACAATATAAAACTCCACTTACAATAAATCGCCCCAGCAATAATCACAAAAGTCACTACAAGCAGATTCATCGAGGTGAATACATTGTTGAAAAGGGAAGATTCCTTCACTCCGAATGCTAAAATACCTGTAATAAAAAAACCAAATTTTAATTCCATATTTACCAAAGAGATCAAAAATATCAAAACAGGTAATTTTATGCAAAGCTGAAAACACTCTTACATGTTAGAACGAAGGTAATCCCAAATGCGAAAAAGTCAAAGTAATGTGACATAATTCCCGTGTCAATATGATAGACACTCTCAAAAGCCGCTTTCATCGAATGATTATGTGTTAGCGAATCAACATAGCCACTGTAGCCTTTCGCAACACTGGCAACTCCTGAAAATTACCCAGAAAAACAATATTACTTGTCCATCCTTACACATGCCATATAAATTCAATGATTATACCCGAGTTAATTTTATTTAAAAAAAATAGTATAAACTTTTAAAAAAATTCATTAACAATTGATGACGTACCTATGACATACTCCATAATGAGATTCCAGCCCACAATAAACGCAATCAGCTCCCCCACACAAACATAACTATAAACGTACGCTGAACCCGCCTTGGGTACTCTGGCGCCGAATTCTGCATAGCAGAGTCCTGAAATTCAAAAAAGACCGCTTTAAAATATACACACGCACAAATAACATCAACATAACATTGCAACACCCTCCACAATTCCTCATTATAGGGCATTGTGAGATTCTACTAAGCTCCAACCTCTAATAATAAACAATCTCTCCCCCCCCCCCACGCTAAACAATAGCTTTACTCAATGCTTGAGTTCTAATAATAAATCCCTACATTCACGAAGTCTTTAACCTTTCAAAATCCTATACCTACCCTAATGAATCCTATAATTACTCCAATATTCTTTTTCCGGGATTTTTTTTCTTACTTTTGTGACCTCAATCCTCTTCCTGCGAATCTCACAAGTAGATTCTGCTCGTGAAGCTACATTTAAGCATGTAAAGCTAAAGCTAAACTATAAAGACAAATATAAGCATTTATTTTATCAGCCTATGTACTTACACATGAACATTTACCTCATTATAGTTATTATGTACCTACAAGTAAATAATCAAGCTTAATTAGTTTTTTGAAGGAATAATTATTGTTACTACAAGGAAATGCTAATTCCTCTCATTAGATTCACATTACTTGGGACCTTTCTAAAAGTAAAGCCGAAAGATAAATTGTGCACAAGTACAAATATATTTATGGATTCCAAGAAAAGATTACAGTAATTTCCACGTAACATATTTATTTCTTAATGACTTTGGACTATTTTGAATTTCCCGGAAAAATTATCATTGGCGCCAAAATACCATACAATGAAATGGCGTGTTTCTAGAAATTATCAAAAGTGGAACTTCTCAAGAAATTAGGTAGGGAAATATTTTGTCGGAATTGATAAAATTCTTATCATGTAATTACAATGCACGGAATTTGTGCGCATGTATATATAGATTATTTTTTTGGGGGAAGTCCGAAGTCAAGATATTTCCAAGAAATATTTTAAGGAAATCGATAGTGGAATTTCTCAGGATATTTTTATTTTTGATTTCCTCAACCTTGTGCATGGGAGCAGATGAGAATTGTTTTATCATTTTTCCTAACGACATGATTTGCTATAATAAGAAGTACATGGTAATTATGTGGTTTAAGGTTTTTATGCAGAGTAAATGAAGTTTATTTATTTTTAAGCATCTACTCATGCTGCGTCGCATTTATATTTTATCATGAAATAATTACAAGTAATAAGAATTATCAGAGTTATTTCAAAATACAAATGAGGAGGCATTATTGACCAAGAGACTATGGATCATCTTGCGGACCTCAACGTTTCCATTGATTACGAAATTACCCATGTTCTCTCTCACTTTAAACACGTAATAATTATACCTTGTTGACATGAATAATGTGAGCAGCTCTTGATTAATAAGTTCTACATCTCTCCCTAATAATTAATAGCATCCGTTCTTACCCACAGCCCTTGGACTCTGGATGTGTTGATGAGTCTGGACATAATAAATGTCTTAATTAGCAATTAATCTCAATACATTGACAGGCTTGTAATCTCCGCCGTCATTCATTGTGTAATCAAAATTTAAAGGGGATTTGTCAAATGTCTCATAATATGTTCTCGTATTACGTACATTAATGTGTAGGAAGACAATCAAGTCATTCAAGACTGGATCTTCTGAGATGACTTTTTTTTATCTTGTGATAAAATGAAATTATTTCTCCGGAATATGTTCAACTCACGTTCCTAAAACAACTTCTCATGTTTCAACACTCAACCTCCCCCTCAATCACATTTTAATTTCATTCAAACGCCTGGGATTTTTTTATATTTATCACCCTAGGGCTTTCCACGTGCCTGTCAAGCAAGCAGAAAATTGCTGATAATTTGATAATTTTTTTTAATAAAAAAACTTATCAATCCATAAAAGATAAATAATTTAAAAATTTCACTAAATTTTAACACACATGCAAGATAAATTCTCAAGAGATAGCGAATTCTTTGAAAATCATTCAAATTGGGATTGGCGTCACTTTTGGCATTGGGATTATTGCACTATTGAGTGGGAAAGGATTTGGCGGCCTTGAAAATATTTGTGGTATTAAAAAAGCATGGGGAAGCTACTTTCAGGTAGGATGAGGTTCTACCTTGAAAATACCCACCGGATCAGGTTCAGTCCGGCCGGTTATTGCCAGAGACGACTATATGTATATTTAGATTAAAATGTATGGTAAAAAATACTCAACATGTAAAAAGCATTTTGGAAATTTTTTTCCATCATTCCACAAAGCAAAACGTTCAGGTTGGTGAAAAAATTAACAAACCGGACTTGAAAATTCTAGTCCGGTTTGGGCCCAGTAAAACCGGTCCGGCATTTCCCTCCCTATGAGAAGCTCGAAATTTATTTAATTTTTCTCCGGATTTTTACCACCCCTCCTCACTTTGTAAAATCTCCCCTTTTAAAAACCTTCTCTCAATTTAAACACATTTTCAATAATTTATGCATTGAATCGCTCAAGCTAATAGAACAACGTACGACAACCGAGCGTACGTACAAAATCCCAAATTACACATGTTTTTACTTTCCTCCTACCCTCCAAATCCCATATAACTTCCCATATGTAATAAATTAACATGCAAATCCTTCCAATGTTAAATCAAACTTCCTCTCTCCGCATACAATTCCACACTTAAATGTCACATTTTATAACATTGGAATAAAAGTCATTAATACTCCAACTCAATGCAAGGAATACACTATACCTAACTCCTAACCTTCTGCAAGGTTAAATCAAGCCAATGTATCTTTATAATTGTGGGAAATAGCATGTGAGCAATAAATGAATCTCTCCCACTCATTTCTCTAACCTAACTCCTCCACCCACCCAATAACCTTAACATTTGATTTTAACATGGAACAATAAGAAACAAGCTCATCGGAAATAAATATTTGCCAATTCACTTCCTTTTTTTACAAAGCTCAGACTCATAGAAAAAGTGTATAGGAAAATCCGCACCTGGAATCATTGATCCCCAGTAATTAGAAATTATAGGGATTATCTCGTAATTGAATGTATTGAGCTTGAACAAATAATTTTTTTAGTCTTTCCTCTACGTACAATAAAAGCTTATTGGAGTAGTGAATGAACTTAATTCACGTTCCTTTCTATTCCAGGGGCTATTGTAACATTGGCAGGGTTACTTATAACTAATTATTATTAATTTATAGTTTCTCTTTTCAAATAAATAATAATACATGCATTGACTCCGTCATAGAAGAGATAGAAAAAAGAGCAATAAATTACATTCATTTATTCAACGTTGGAGGATAAATTCCTGGAGCTTTTGTATTGTAATATTATTATGGGGGGGGGGGGAGATTATACGTTGAGGGAAGAATGCAAAAAAGGGATATGTGAGAACACGTGTGCAAATAGCCAATTTTCTCTCTCACTTTTATTATTGGCAGAAAAACATTCGCACATGGAATCACACAAGTGTCTCTTTTACAGAGCTTTCCTATATTTTCCCCTTTACACAGAACGCGTCAGAACGCACTGAGAGAGAAAAGGTATTGAGGAAGATTATTTTTAGCATTTGTCTGGCTATACTCATTTCCCTCTGCTTTGCCTCCTATAAAAGCTCAAGCCTTCAATCAAATTGCAAGTTGAACGCACTTTTACTATGTTGCGTTAAATGTTACGTTAACATTTCCTATACTACAGCGGAAACAATACGCTCTGTAGCACATTTTCCACGTGAGTTTACTACTACTCCTGGAAAAATGGCTTACACACATTGCCAAAGGTCTGACACAGTGAGGAGGATGCTAAAAATAGATGGAGGATTGCTGTGTTTACTAATATCAAGCCTATATTTTTTTTTCGTATAGTAAATGTGGCCTAGAGAAATACAAGAAATGGAGAGCGTGTTGACGTGATAAAATGTGTTATTTTATCTAAAAATAATTACTTGTTCATATTTCTCACAGCAATAATTTTTATATGGAAAAAGAAAGGCAGGGATTTCTCATCAATAAAATATTGACAGATTCTTAATGTCTTCCTGTTGATCACTTTTGATTGCCAATTTTTTACGGGTAAGGTCTTCCTTTGATTTGTAAAAATATTGTATTACAAAACAAATAATAAAAGTATCTCATTCCATTTAAAACCCTTACAAAGTTAAGCATAATAAATCTATTACAACGGAAATGACTCACGCTCATCCTCAGCCCTTTGAAATTAAAAGTTTTGTTTACTTTAAAAAAATCAACTAAAAATCCAATGCATTTGAGTGCATAAATGAAAATCTGCATGACTTTAGGGCTGTTGACAATGTGAGAAAAGTTTTTGCAGAAACCTTGAAAAATTGAGATTAATGAATTAATTCAAAACTCTTTTCTTTGAGATTATTGAACCAGGTCAAAATTCCAAGTCACTCGTGTGCTAAAATCATTACTACGAACCATACGTTATTTTTCATATGAAGAGCAACAGATGTTCTCGTTTAACAAAAGTTCATCATTTAAATAATGACATGGAACAGAGCAGATCCAGAACTTTATAGGTTTTTTAAATATTATAAAAATGCAGTGCATGGATAATCCTCAAAACACGTGGAATTCATCTACACAGAGAAATGGCTAAAAAATATCACAACCTTGAAATATAAAAGTGCCATTGGAATCTCAAATCTTTGGCAACAGCTCCTTCCAATAGGTACTTCCTATCCTCTTTAAATATGACACTATTTTTTCAGAAAAAAATACAAGATTTAAGGGGGACGGGAATTTAAGTTAAAATCTCAAGTATTTCCACCTCAGCCTTATAAATTCTTCCTTCCTTCAAAAGGAATATAGAAAAACCTATGAATTTTTTTGTCATCATGTGCATGGCTGGCTGCTGTGAAACTGGTTAATGTTGTTGTTGTTGCTACTGCTGTTGCTATGTAATACATAATAATATGTTAATAGGGAAGATTACGGTTTCCATACAAAATCGGACCACGAATTTGAATACTTTCAGAGAGTTGGAATGAGGGTGAAGGTGAGATTCCTCTCAGAAGTCATTCACTACGCGGATATACAAGAAATACATAATAAATATTATCCCTTGTTATTGTGGGCTATACACGTGTAAAGGAAATCCGTAAGTCAAATACATACACGTTTTTCCCTATCATTTCAATGCTATACGCAGAACCTCAGGGTAAAATTTATTATTGTCAGTTCTATACGGTCATTCGTGTATGTACTATTTACGTTTAGCTATACGGCCATGATAAATAATTTACCCTGAATGGGAATCCCATTACGGGGAAATAATCAACAAGAAATTAATTTCTGCTTTATTTTAAGCAAAGTCATACTGACATTCTCAGGATAACAAATTAAGAGAATTCATTTATTGTACATGGACATAACATTACACTGGTATTATCTGGGGGGTCATTAAAGGGTCATTATATGCTAATCTCCTATGTATCTGGAAACATTAATTTGTCAGGAATTATTACTCTCTTGGAAATTTTAGATATGCAGTGTTTAGTTAAGGGCAGGACAAATGGGAGGGAAAATCTCATTGAATTTCCATGTCATGTACGCAGTATTATCTACACAGTAGTATGTAGTTTGTATGTACGTAAGCGTGTAAGTGTGTACATGAATTCCATGGAAACTATTGAACCACCTGTGGAATATGCAGGGAGAAGAAGAGATGGAAAAGTGCGAGAGTGAGAAGCTACGTAAATGTATTGGTGTACATAAACAAAACGCACAATGTTATTTACCAACAACATGGAAGAGCCGCTTTGTGGCACAGTTTGTATTACTTTACATTTAGACAGGCCGCAATTGAGGAATTGAGCACCTTTCCATGTCAATCTGTAGAGGATAGACATGAAATGATAGGGAGAGATTTGGAGTCACGTAAAGAAATATCTCCAGTGCATGAACGCTGGGGATGTTAGGAAATATTCTAATTAAATTCTATGCTTGTACTTTTTTTTTTTTAGATTTTCTGGGGTAATTATAGAGAAACATAACTATATCGGTCTAGAACAGTTACCGTATTGCAACATCTCTATCGTCTGGCATTGTTTTGTCTAATTTAGGTTATGCGCGTCATTGGGAAGGGAAAGGAACTCGGGGGTGGGGGGGTGTCTGACTACTTATAGGCTGTAATTCCCACGAATAATGTCACCCCTCTGCTTAAATATTCCAAGAAACGTTGCGTTCCCCATTTAAACTTGAGAAAATTGCCCGGGAATTAAGCCGGAATAGGGAATTTAAAAATACTAGGAATTTGTTTGCTTAAATTTGCCTCAAAATCGAAGAAAATTTCAATTAATTGGCTAAATCAATTCAGAATCAGAAATGATTTTTCTTGCTTGCATTGTTCTAAAGATACGTGATTTGCACCCCAGAGTGGCCCAGAAAGAGTGCCACTTGGGCACCCCCTGAATTTCTAGGGGTAATTTTGTCACCCCCCTCAATACAAAACACATTCCTACGTACTCGATGCTATTATTACTTCTACTTAACAAAAGTGACTTGAAATTAAACAAAAACATTGGGGTCTTCCCAAATGCAAGCATAAATAAATGCACAGGTACACAAATACTCTTCACTATCGTCCTTATCTATGAAGAGACGCTAATAAAAAAAAGTTATAATGCACTCATTTAACCTCCTCAATATTCAGAGATATTATGTTAAAAGAGCCAGTACCATTCAAATTAAGTTATTAAGTCCTATATAGCCTCATCTCATACCAAGGCGAGGACCATTTTGAGAGAGAAATGTTACTCAAAGGACAAGGAAACTTTTTTCCCTTCACAACAAAGAAGAAATCATTGCCAATGTAATTTTTTAACTGACCTGCGAGAACGGAAGCAAATGCAGCGACAAAGAAGGATAATATCACTGCTGGACCCGCACTGGA
>JAQFXU010005776.1:0-11155 GCA_034693705.1 Spatulosminthurus flaviceps | reverse complement strand
GCGTCAAAACCTTAAGTTTCAAATTTCAACTCATTCGGATGATCCAGTGCTGAGATACAGCAGTGGCCACTTGCTACATATCGAAACCCCCCAAACCAGGGGAATGCATTATGGAATTTTTTCTTTATTTTTCCCTGCCTAACTTGAGTTTCCCCAACAGGAAAAAAATATTTTGTACAATAATCGTTCCATGGTTAAATGTTGTGGTCGATCCTAGTTGTACAAGCTCTTATACCCTATTATTAAATGCTGTCATAAATTTTTTGTCGGCATCACATAGCTTACATTTTATTGAAACTTTACAGACTCATCCAAATGTGGATAAAGAATTGTTCAGACTTAGAAATACCATTGGTTCAAAAAATCCACAAAAGCCATTTCCTGTCAATACAGATGTGGGCGTTCTTAAATGGAGATATCAGACCAAAGATGAATCCGAAATTCCACTAACCATAAATTGTTGGCCATCAGAAAATGGTCATGGCGGCTGTGATGTCAATATAGAGTATGAACTACAAAACGAGAACCTGGAGCTCCTGGATGTTATAATTTCCATTCCCATTCCGTAATATTATAATCTTTGAAACCTGCAATTTAGAGGATTATTTTAAACTGGCGACATAAAGTAGGAAACTATGTTATTGTCTTATCAGGTCTGGCGGCGGCACTCCTGTTGTTGGAGAATGCGAAGGAGAATATGTGTATGAGCCACGCCGAAACATTTTGTTGTGGCAGTTGGCTGTTGTAGATTCGTCAAATAAAACTGGAACGCTGGAGTTTTCAGTGACAAATGGCACTCCTCGTCAATTCTTTCCTGTTCAAGTGACCTTCCAGTCACTCCAGACTTTTGCTCGTCTAGCGGTAATACTTAATTAATTTAGTTATAGTAAAAATCGGACAAAGATTTGCAGCAGTCGTGTAGACTTCATTAACTTTTGTATTATTGTGTTTGCAGGTCACAGATGTAAAATTGGTTGAAAGTGGTTTACCAGCAAAACACTCCGTGGAGACTATGCTAATTGCCGAAAGTGGAAAATACGAAGTTGTTTGATCATTGTGGGCGTCCAAGTTTTAATCAAAATCCTGCATTGTTGAAAATCATGCTCGAGTTTTTTCGTTAGTTATAAAATAAGAACAGCTACAAGAAGAATTTATCTTTGAAAATATTCCTATATTGTAAACGTACTTTCAGTTCTGAACTATTGTTTACTGACTTGTATTGCTTATAACGTGTGCCTCCGCCTTCGAATTTTTCGTAAATACCAATATTAGTCCAGTACTATGACATCATTTGAAACGTAATCTTCATTTAATCAAACGTTGTGCATACAAAATACAACGCGGCACGGCAACAGCAAGGATTGCTCGTAGTTATTTACTTATTAATATTTTTTCTTCATTTGAATTATTCCCGTGCGCCATGTGTCGAAAACTTTGAAATTTTTGTTTACGATTGTATGTAGTCTAGTGACCGTCTCGCTTATTTTGCTGTGCAGGTCAGCTAAATTATTTCACATTTTGTTATTGTATTACATTATAGCATATATAAATTTTACTGGGTATTTACGTATTTAACAGCGAAATTGTGCTACAAGAAATTAAAGAATCAATTTCGGTTAACCCTTCCTTCTAATCTGCCTTTATTCTGCAACTTTTTTCAAGACTGTAAAGATTATATGGTAGTAATGATTGCAGTGAATGAAGTCAAGGTTTTCATCATCATCAAGTAAACACTTTTAACTTGAAAATTTTATTAAAACATACAGAAAATCTACAGCAAGTTTAACCGAATCGTATCACAGTCTCCGGAATCATTTACGAGATATAACAATTTTAACAAAGTATCGTGTAGCTAGTTTTCACTTCATACCGTTTAGTGGGTTCACTTACTTCACTTAATTACAATTTTCCATTTTGAAATTAAAGTTGTTAGTAAGTAACTGGTGTGTTACTTCTCACATCCAGTTCTGTCAAATGTTCCAAGATATGATCGAGCATCGAGCGAGCCATTGGCTCTTTCTTATTTACGAACAAGTAAATGCTAACCAGTAAAAATTATAAATATGTATATGTATACACGTAGCTCTCGAATGTTTACAGACAAAACCATGACGTTACTTACGAAATCACCAGTGATGAACGTCTTTTATATGCTTAACAAAATCTCTTCTTACTTTTAATTTCTTCCAGTAATCTAGATTAATTAATTTCATGCCACCAAAGGAGATTGTAGCTCCTCAGAAGTAGCATCAACTAGTTGTCCTTGCAGGGCCACTATTGCGGGTAAACAATTGTTAATAACTTACTTAAGTACTTTAGGCGAATTAATTTCATTCTAATCCCATTATATCAAACATTAATGACATCAACTCATTGTTTGTCACAAAACTGACAACAGGTTCGTATTACAAACATAAGGGACTGCAATCCAATAAACTTCGTGCAATGACTACCAAACTGTGTCTTCACGAGTTTTTGGATAACAGATAACATTAAAGGCTAAAGAATACGGAACATTTTGGATTCCTATTACATATTCCAGTTAGCAACGAGCTTGTTTTTAAGAATATTGCAATCTGGTAGGAAGATTGTACATATATATGTGTCTTGCAATATGCTTACACTAAGTATATGTAGGTATATATCTCTACAGCAAGAAGACCCTCCGATTTTATAAGCTATACATACGATCGGCTAATAAATGCTCAGCAGCATTAATATTGTCCCTATTGGCTTTGATTACAAGTTGTTTCAAATTCAACGCGTAATATCGTTCCTTGAAAATTGGCAAGCGATTATCAAGACTACAATAACCACGTAAGACAGAGATTACAGATGAAGAGGAAAATGTCATTTTAAATACTTCTGTATGTTGAGTTTAATCAGCTAGAACTCCAGTTCTTTGACAGTGCCTTCCACGAATCTTGTTCTTGCTTGCTGAGTGCAATTTTAATGATTGTCAACCTGCTCTAGTGATCCATTATACAAATGCGTCAGAACAAAGAAGGCCACATCCGGGGTGTTCCAGTAAGACGTGTGAGAAGTCAATGCTGCCAAGTAACTACTTGAAAGATTACTCTCACGCAGTACGAAATCCATACGGTATTCTAGATCTATGAAATACAAGGCAAGCGAAGTAAATAATTGCAATATTGGTCTTGGTACAGCTAATTATTCTGGTAAATTACACAGTAATGTTAAGTGTACGATTAGGAGTTTCTAACCATTTGGAATGGGAGGAAGTTGTGCTGCTGCCAACGGCTCTTCCACCGTGACAGTCTCCTGAACAAATTCTTCATTCCTCAACACGTGAGGTAAACTATGAAATTGCATTTCCGCATCAATATCTTGCAACCTTGAAGATCTCCCTGAAATTGCTTGATGCCCCAGTTCATGCAAACCTGGAGGCGAACCCATCGTAGACGCTTGACTAAACTCTGGATTATTTTCTGGAGTTTTCCAGTACTTCATCAAGTTAAACCAGCTCCAATTTGAATCTGATGGAATAATCACATTAAGATGAAAACAGCTCAGTTCATTACCATTTTAATTACTCAAGGAAAGAGTTTTACATACCTTTGGAAGGCGTCGGAGGGGATTTTAAATTCCCTGCCATTGACGCTGAAGAACCCGCCACTGAGCCACCCGACCCTACTGTACTTACAGAATTGATACGTTGAGGTGTGGATCTGCAAGAGCTGGTTTGACTGGTAGCTCCGAAATTTCCCGAGAAAATATCTTCAGATTTAACAGACGTGTGCGGTTGCTGATGAGCTGCTGGCTCTCGACTTATAAGCTCCTTTTCCATTTCATCGTACTTTGGTTTCGTGGCAGTTCCAGTTGAGTGGATTACCAGTGGTGCGATTTTGATGTAACTTTTATTCAGCAGTGGTTCTAACCTACATTAACCAATTCGTAAGCACAACAGTAATGAATTCTCAGAAGTGATTACACACATGCATGCAGTATTATTTTTAAAACTGAACAAGGTTACGTACCTGTAAGCAACGGGATCAGAAGGATGAAAAACATTATAAATACGTTTGCACAGCGTAGGGGGTAAAATATACGATCTCAGGTCAGGATTGTGCGGTTCCTTCCAACGCAACGCAAGAAAAACTGCAAGTGGACTACCAAGGCAGAAAAAATGTTCCAGCTAGAATTGTCAGTAATATTATTATGATAAAATTGATATATCACACGAAGTTGAAAGCAACTTTCCATTCGGAATAGCCAAGCTGTTAGCTTTTATCCTGTACATTTCATACGCGAGCACAAGCTACAAACTACAAAATGCCTCCTATTTGATTTATTATACATTGGAGAGTACGTGTTACCTTGAAAAGTAATCGGGGTTGCTCCGGCATTTCATCACTCGTTATGTCATCGATTACCAGAATTCCCTCGTGATTTATTTCCTCGCTCTGGTCCACTCCATTAAGTTCGATAGAACGGAGCTTGAAATTAATTGGATCCAATGAAATTAGCATTAAATTAAAAAAATAGTTACTTGTAAAAATTTCCCTTCCTCTCCACCGTATTGAATTTGTACAAGTTAACTCATGTAGCCGTAACTAATTCCACTATCATTTCACATTTTTATCCAACCTTGTTACGCCTTTGCGTGTGAAAGAAGGGTATAAAAGCAAAATAATATATATACCTCTGGGCAATCACTTCTTAATGGAGAAATGTAGCCGGTCATTATGTCGTAAGTAATCACAGCACCTAAGGAGTGTGCCAGCACGGATACTTTCCCTCCTCGAGCTTCGAAATTAGGATTCCTCTTGACGAAATTCGAGTAAATTCGGTTAAGCTCGCTTCTTAGAGCATTCTGAATCTACAGATATAAATCAAGGAATTTCAATTACCAGGTGCGAAATTATTACTCAAATTCATAAAACATTAAGGCTTCAGCATTAATGACTCCATTTACTTTAACAAGCTAACCTCTGTTCTATACAGCGGGCTGGTGTAATACATTATGTCCATCGCAGTAGCATTGAGCATTTGCCGAAGTCCAAGTAGCTTGTGAGGAGTGATGGCATCCACTATGTCTAAACAAACAACCACAGGGATTTTAAACAAAACTTCCCTATATAGTCAGCTACTGGTCCGTTACACCGATTCGTCGGTCATTACAACACAATACACGTCGCCAACAGCCTACGGATACACGGACTAATACCATGTGCACACCATTCGTAAATAGTTAATGAACTCGTCGTTTTCCTTTCACCACCATGACTACATCATTGCCTCGCTTTCCGTTCTTATTATGCTGTGTTTAACGTTGAAAATTTTTCCCTTTCGTGATTACCTATCGTGAAATGAAAATGAAATGAAAGCAGCGCGAAACTCATTTAACCAATGCAATTTTAAAAAAACGGACTATAATGAACGTTAAGTCCGCGTGAACATGACTACTGAAAAACGCAATACTGACATTGACCCACCCTAAACACGACATTAAGCATTTATAAATAAATAAATGACGGGAACAACTGTAGTTAAAGCTGCCATTTTATTTAGACATTAGACCCCAAAAGAGTATCTTCTGAGAGTAGCCCACAAAACTATAAAGAGAAAATTTAACGCTTCGGCCAGCTATAGCATGTCTAATAAACCACTGAGAGAGAACACGAGTCTGCACATTTCAGCATACTAATTAAATAATATTCTTTTAAATAGCTGTAGGCATCAATATTTTTTAAAACTTGGACCAAAATAATTACATTAATTCCAATATTATATTAATAATAGGACTTATTGTTTATACCGGTTGAAAATTTTCAAACTGTGCTGCCACAAAGGGAGAAGTTTCGCAAAATTGGTCAAAATATGACAGATAAGTTGCGATTAAATACCTTGCTTTGTTCTAATCTGCCTTTTTGAAAAATTTCCATTCATTGCCGGTGCTCCCAGCAAATGCGCCAAACATTTTTCGAAAAACCTTCTGAGAGTAGGGTTAGGGTACTGCGAAAAAAGAGTACATCTGGCAGCTTTATACTACTCACAGTTGTACTGTCGATTAATTTTGAGAGTGTGTGTAATTTCACAGATGCAATGTTTACATGAATGTTATGTATGTATAAAAGATTTGTATTCATGTATGAAGACCGGATGTCAAACTCATCAAATAAAATTACCTCCATCCAATTTGGCTGCCGACCTCCATTCTACTGGGAAAAATTCCGCTTTCTGCCGACTCAATTCTGAATGAGGGTAGAACTGTTTCTTGAGTGTGGTGACACATTCCCGAAAGCTGTATTTACATGAAAAATCAAGTTTACTTCAATGATAAACCAATTAAAATGCAACTACTCCCCATCTAGCACTGCTTCCCCAACGTTTGGAGCTATCGGACTTCTCGTGACTTTTTTAATCCTAATTAGTAAAACTCACGCGGCACAGTTGCGAACAATCCTTCCAGTATCCATCTTTTGGCCGATCCCGTGCACAACAAAGACTATATGGTTGATTTCAGCTGGGCGGTCCGACAGCATACATTGCTTGAAGTATCCTCTGCAAATCCGATGTCCGCCTGAAAGAAATGAAAAAATTAAAGGATCATTTCGTGCTATCCGTCCCAACTGAATATTTCATGGGGAATTGAATAAATAAAGGGATTACTCATTGCTGAGGTTAGTTACAACGGCAAAGCCTTGCAGACGTGGCAGTAACATCACAATTTAAAGGTATGTACATAATCGTACAGAATATACGGGAGCATATATGGAGCTAGGCTGTATATACCAGTAAAAACATTTCACCAAGGAAATGATGCACACGGGTCACGATTACGCCAAAATGACAACGACGCTGGAATATTATTATGGGTCTGAGCATTTTATTCCTCATTAAATTTTATGATACTCCTTCAGTCCTTCCAGTACTGCCGACAGTGCCGACCCATTCACTTCCAGCTAGTTAGTAATGTTGTTATTAGGAGTAAAAAAGGAGAATAAGTGGAAAGCAAGCTCTTATTCCGTGCGATTAAATATACGCCCCTAATGCATTGCAGAAATATATTACTTCTATTATGCATGCATACACACAAGAATTCGTAGAACTGTTCCTAGAATCTGTAAAAGGCTGAAGGTAAACAGGTAAAAGTTTAACGAAAATTTTTGTTTGGACTTAAATATACCTGTTTGAAATCCAAAACGTTGCCCAACGGATCGCATCAATTTATGTGGAACGGCCTTACTGTACAAATGAATTTCAGTCGCACTGGACCAGTCCACGTGAAAGTCCGAGAAAGAAACGCGATGAACAACTGTATGGGAAAAGTAAACAAAAAAATATGTTCATGTTCGCGTTTGACAAACGTCATACCTTCACATTAAACATTCCTAGATTGCATTGCAAGTAAACAATAAAAATCTCTGGGACACAAATACATGTCAAACCGTAAGGGTAATGTGCAACCATTGTGTAAATACCTACACAATATAAACTTGGTAAACACGGAGAAAAATCTAAATCAAGACGGCCGAGTAATTTCGGCGTCCTCTCATCTTTTTTCTATTTATTTTTCTGTACTCTTCTCTCATTGGTTTTTAGGTTAGGAGTTTAGTTCATACCTTGTTTGTTCTTTTTAGTTGGACTGTCAGGGAGTGATTCCATGGTCGACGTAATCAGCGAAGCTCCGCCGAACTTTTCTAGATGTTCAATTTCCAGCTTATCGGCTTGTGACCAATCAATAGGCTGCCAGACACCATCATAAAACCATATGCCACGAGTTATGGAACATAAATCTGGCCAATACGTTGCATAGCATACATTGTGCTCTAAATCTACTTCGTACAATCCACCCCTCACTATTATGATATTGTCAGGATTATTCGGAGGTGGGACTGGTGGCCAATGAGTACGGGCACGTTGCTGATAACTGGTAGAATTTGTTCCTGCTTCGCTATTATTGCCATGCTTCGGGCTAGAATTCCCTTGGCCTCCCCCAGCAGATGCTGACCATTCTTTCCATTTTCTTGTGAAAGATTTGTAAGCTCTTTTTGTCCTAGTACTCACAGACGATGATTGTTGCTGTCCACTTTCTAGTACTCCTTCTGGTGAAACATTAGAAGATACAGTGCCAGCTTGGTATAAGTAACCACTATTGTTTACAAGGTATCGTCTTTCTGCAGCATCAAATGAGTTTTCAGCATCAAGTCCACCAGATGTAACGTTTGAATCTTCTTGAGATGTTTCTTGCTCCTCATCTCGTAAACAGAGTTCCCGATGTCGGGCTTCGATCCGCATTGAGTCGTAACCTGTGAACGGTGTCCACTTTCTGTCTCCATCATTCTTATAAAACCAGCGAACGTATTCCATTCGTAATTCTCGCACTACATTCTCGGTTCCATAATAGGCTTGGCTCTCACTGCTGTCCGATTGCTTTACTTCTATTTCCTCCGTGGAAGATGAGTTACGTGGAGGAGTATTTACACCTTCGGGTGGGTGCAAACAATTTTCTTCATATTCTCTACCAGAATAACTGCTTAAGCTCGGACCAAGAGTTTTCAGTTGATAAGGAGTGTCTAAATAATCAGGTTCTGTCAAAGGTTGATCTACATATCCTGGCATAGGCATCGGAATAGCACGCTTAGCTGGTTCATGCGACATGTAATCTTCAAAACTTTCCACACGACTGTATTCTGGTTGGACAAGATCTGTAATATTAAAAGATAAATAATTTAAAAGGTTCTATTTAAGGCAATGCAGTTTAGTCTTGGTACGTAATGGAAAAAAGGATAGTGATGTACGAAATCATGTCAGGTAAATAAAACATAGAGGCAAATATTTACATTAAAGTGGTTAAAGTTTTTGCAGGATTTACTTTGATCCGTTGAATACTGTGAGTATAAGTTGATTTCTGAGTCCCCATGAGAATCCATTCTGACTCGAACCATATCTTCCATGTCTTCATCAACAATCAAAGCTGGTTCTAACATTGCAAGTTCCGATGGATAGTACGCCATTCTACTGCTGTAATTGGACCTCGGTCTTCTGTGATAACGGCTATCACTACTATGGCCAAGACTGGCACCTACTAATCTACTTATAGGACTACTACTACTACCCTGACCTCTCCCATGTATCTCCGACTGTTGGTCATCATAGTAGTAGTACCCACTATGATGATGGTGATGATGATGGATGGGATGGTTTGTGAGCTGATGATGTGGTTTTTGAGGAATATTTTTGCTACTACTGCTATTACTAGATAAACCACTAGTAAATTTTGAAACACTTGGTAGCAACCTACGGCTAGGCTGCCGTTCTCCAAAATGTGTCGACTCAATTGTGGCGGCTTGTTTTTGCAGAGATTTTAAATTCAACTTTATGATATTGTTACTACGAGTTACAAGATCACATTTTGTTGATTTAGTAAACACGAAGTTACGTCTTTCTTCCTGTAGCACATTATTGAAGCTTAAAGGGGGTGTGTAGTAGATTCTGGTTTCTGATTAGTAGGATAGGTTTCGATTTTGATATTTTGGCAAGCGATTTAAACCGTGAAGTGAAACTATTATTATTTTTTGGATCAGATGTAATAAAGGTAACGAAGTCATTAGAGAGGATAGCTTGATAGAAGGAAGGAAAGAAGGGTTTCCAACAGTGAGGCAATGATATTTGAAGTGTAAGAAATAGGAGGAAAACGACACCAATCTACTCTACAGCTGGAAACTGAAAATGATTTGCTCAGTTCGGCCACTCTAGAAAGACTATTATAAATGTGAGGATCAGAAAATCTGAGTGCCGAGCTAGCAGCAGTGCGGAGTCATTCGGGGTATCAGGCATATCCAGCCAACAGTCCCGGTCTACCCGAATCCGAATTTCCCCGACTAGTGCCATCCGAAAGTACTCGGGCTTATGAAATGAGATCACGCAATAGTGAGGAATTGAGCATATAAAAGTCCATATGCAACCTTCCTCTTTTTCAGGTTAGATCTTACATAAAGTATCACAAATATATCCAAATATAAAGAAGAATTCAAATGAAGCTGAATTTCATGCATTCCTAAATTCTAAACAAGACATTTCTTGGCAAGGAAAAAGTATTCAATCCATCCTACAGGACCAACTAAAACCGTATTCAGAAAAAATGCTAAATTTTTGCTGATGTCAAAGAATGCAGAATTTGCTTATCTTCTCAACATCTTAACCTCCAGCAAATTACATCTAGTCAGCTTGAATTAATTGCTCACTCGCTTCCTCCATATAAATGGTAGATTACTTTCGACACAACTCCGAATGAATGTGAAGTAGGTAGTGTAAGGTTAAGGTCAAAAGTTGAAAAATGATTTATTCGGAAACAATACATTATACCATCTAATTTAACAACGACACTACATAACATCTAAAATTCTTATCCTACATTCATAGGTGTGACCAATAATGTATACATACCATCAAGTCATATTTTTGGAAGATAAAATAACGTTAAAAATTCTTTTTGAAGTCTATAATATTTAAAAGTTATAAAATCCTTTATCAAAAGTAATTCCAATCCAATTAGCGATTCTGTTTTCTGTTAGAAATCAAATACCCAAAGGTTTGTTAAATTTTCGTGGCTGTGGAATGCAGAATCAGCATGAAATGAGTGAAATGGAAATAATAAAGCTAACGTTATGGCAAATGGGAAATACATTCTATGATTCTAATGAACTTCGATAAAAATTACCAAATTCTACTTTGAATATGATACCATCCAAACAAACCAACAGTACCATATTTTCAGTTTTTCTCAGTACGATTTCGTTCGTCTACAGTTACGCCAGGTACGAGCTATAAAAATTCCAAATTCAGCAGAATTTTCCAGAAATAAACTCAAATTATCCCTACATACGTACCGATGTGACGATAAATACCGATATATGTACGACAAAATTACCAGTCGGTGCACTTATAATGTTCATCATCCGTAGTAGAGTAAACATGTCCTTCGCCGCTCAAGAACTCGACCGCCGCTCTGTTATTAAAAAATAATAAACTAAGGTAATCACTCGTTTAAATTACATCACTAATTAAATTACAATTAAGTTTGGTTATAACCAAAATCCTGGACGAACTGACTAGGTTCCTTACCGAACATCTTTTTCTGACACTTTGTTTTTCAAATTCGCAATAATTTGTTGTACATGGGCTCCCT